>VXBR01007332.1:364022-455720 GCA_013400215.1 Cisticola juncidis | reverse complement strand
ACACACACACACACACACACACACACACACGTGCTTGGTTTTTAGCTGGCCCTTACAGACGTAATGAAACTCCCAGTATAGAAAGAACCAGGTGTCTTTTGCTTGGGACAGTGCCTCTAGTGGATTCAAATACAAACAGCCCAGGCTTTGGCTTGAAGTTATCTGAAGTAGACCATCAGCAATTAGGAAACTGTCGGATTTTAAATTTTGTGGGACACTGAGTTATTATACAGAATCCTTAGATTACTACAACCTTTTGAACAACCATTGATTCTAGCAACATGTGTAGAAAACTCAGCAAATAGTTCCTCCAGATTTCTTGCAAGGGTAGTGCATGCTTATTACAAGCTTTCTCCTCATCAAACCAGCCATGATAACAACATAGTTATCAGAAATGTTTGTATTTCTAAAATCTGTACATCCTTGCTGTCTGTACACTTGCTGTCATATGCAAAATAGGAGAAGGATTCAAAAATAATAAAGCTGAAGATTGCTAAAAAACCAAACCAAATCCAGTTTAACAGCAACTAAACCCACAAAGCTTTTAACATCAGATGTTGTTTGTTTTAGTGGAAGAAAGAGATTTGGGATCTTGCAGCATCAAGTCCTAGCTTTTCATTCCACTAAGTGATCTGTGAAAATACTTTCTGTGATCTAAAATAAGACATGCAGACCGGAAGTGTAAAGACACTGTTTTTCTGTGGGAAACCAAATGCAGATTCAGAGTTCCTTGAGTCAGGCTTTTTGCATTGTTTATTTGGAAAGACCTTGGTTTCAGTTGTTCTGTCAATGTAAGTCATACAGGAAGAAAACTGTTCAGTGTGACAGCTACATGGAGAAGAATTCCTTTTCCTTGCCCTGTTTCACTCAGTTGTTACTGGTTGTGTAACTGGCCAATGCACAAATGGTCTATCCTGCCACTGAGAAAAGCCTTGAGGCAATAGCTGCTAGAGATATTAAAATTTTGGTTTTTTCCTGTTTTCCTTTCCTTTTGACAGAAATATGATGCTTGTATCTCTTTCAGACTAATCTATTTTGAAGATTTCACCAGGGCTTGTTGTTATGCTGACATGCTCTGCCCCTGTGAAAAAGTACATATATCAGAACTGAGTTATTTTTGAAATTTTAGTTGCTTTATTTTTTCCTGCTATGTTAAAGACTAGTTCAGGGTCAGGAATGCCCATCAAATAGAAGAGAAGCTTGTAGTGCCTTTTGGAAAGCAGTGCTGTATTGCTGCCAGTACCTTTGTCAGAAGGTTTTAAGCTGGAGCACTGGTGTCTCTCATATGGGAAAGTGAATTTTTGCCTATCAGTTACAGCTGCTGTGTGTCGCAGTGTTTATGGGTTGTTTCTTACTTTGGAGGAGAAGATGGAAGGTGGGAAAATGGGGCATCTGCTAAAATCCCTAGAAAAGTACTGCTTGGTTGGTACAGAGATCAGGGCCCTTGAAGACCGCCCAGGAACTGACTAATTCACAAGGCTCAGCACCACACAACCCCTCAGTAGGCCACACGTCTGGGACAGTGCTGAGAGCTCGTGGTGGCTGTGTGTGAGTGAGGGGTCTGCTACACCCCTGCTGGGCATCAGGCTGAGGAACATCTGGGAGGGTCATACTGCCAGTAACTGTGGGGAAATTTGGATATGAGGAGCAGGGTTAGGCCTGTGTATTGGTGCAGTCCCCACTTTGTCATGGTGCAGCTTCTGAATTGTTAACAGCCAAAGGTGCCCCCCACCAGTTTTCTGTCTTCCTCCCTGAACTGGATACAGCTGAACTATGCTCTCTCTAGTGATTTTCTTGATTCTTGCAGTTGTACAGTGCTAGGATATTTTCTTGAGCTGCCACATTCCTGAGGTGAATAAATCCTTCCTCCCACTCTCCAGCCCTACTGCATCTTCCTTAATAGGGAATCTTTTATGACAAACCCAAAACATTTTCGTAACCGATCTCATAAATGGATCATTATATACTGCCGTGGCTCTTTTTCTGTATACATGCATTTAACTTACCTGCAGTATTATCAGGGCAGAAGCAATACCTCATCATGTGATCTTTATCTGTACTACACCTTTTTTATGGTAGTGTGCATAGTTATCCAAAATATTGCAATTACTTTGTCTTATCTCTCAATGGTAATGGCAATCTCTGCATTAAACAGAATTACTGTTGTTAGTGTTTTTTTAGATATATAAATGTTATGACCCCAGTAGACAAATCATGTTTAAATTTAGATACGTTTGACTCATTACATAACACTGAAGAAATCTTGGAATTTTATATATATATATATATGTGTGTGTGTGTGTGTGCACACCTCATGCAAATTTAAAATGTATTATTTCATTTCACTTTAAAAGAGTCATCAGCAAACGTGACTGTCCCAGTGCTCACTGATATGATGTTGTGACCAGCAGGAGGGAGAAGCATGGCTTAAAAAAAGACCTATACACACATTTTCTTATCCCTAGAAAGCAGAGCTTTCTGCTGCTCCTACTCTTGTGATGTCTTCCTTATAGTGACATATTTCATGAGATTACCCAAAGAGGACCAACATTTCTTTCAGGTAAAATAAAAACCCAGAGTCCAGATTTTTGTTGTCTCTTTCAGCTTCACCTCTGATGTCTGTCTATTTTCAGACAAATCTGAGCCTTCATGGCTGAAACAGGTTTAGCATTTACACAGCCCAGAGCAATGAGTCACAGCTGTGTGTGGTTCAGTGAAGCACATAGAGTGCATCATGAAATACGAAGTTATTTCCAGACAGGGCCCCTCTCTGAAAAATGTTAACAGGTGGAAGCCCTAGTAGATAACCTAATGTCTGCTCTTCAAGAGAGGGTTATTTTTACCACCAGCCTGAGTTTGGTGAGTGTAAGTGTACCATGCAATGATATATTGCATTTATAGCTGGAATGCTCTGGAGTGCCATGTCCCTCCCTGTTTGTAAAGCAGAAGAGGCAAACAGTCTGATAGTGTGCATGCATTTGTGCATTCATAACACCTACATGAGGACATGATTTGATTTCTAGACACAGAATTAATTTGATCACTTAGGCAGAGAACTGGGTTATGAATAGAGAGTGCCTAGTACCAAGTCCATAGCTGCTTAGATGAAAAACTGTACAAAAATATTTTTCATGAAAATGAAAATCTTTGTGAGGTTACTGATCACAGTAAGTTTACAGCCATGTAAACATGTCTAGAATTTCATATGCATATATATAAGATGTAATCTAAGAAAAAAGGTATTTTTCTCCCTCCATTCACTTTTTGCTTGAGGAAAGATTTTTAATTTCTAGCTTCCCAGAAAAATTTAGCTTTTTTTCCCAGTGTCTAGCTTTGGTTTTTAATACTTGAAGAAACGTGTGCCCACAAAACCGAGGAACTTTATGAAGAAATTTGAGCTGGTAACAGAGTGCAAAAGTCTTGTCTGATGGCAGCTTAGCTGAGGAAAAGGAGACTTGGTCACTTGTGGAATTCCCCTGCCTCAGCCCATGTGGATGGGCAGTGACTTTCATTCTCCCCCTGGCTTGGCAGCTCTGGTCAGGGCTCAGCACAGTGACTTTAGTGCCTTTGACTGCACTGTCTGCTGAAGTACTTGAGGCCCCCCAATGTCCCCTGTGAGTGTGGGATAGCAGAGCCTTACAAAGGCATAATGCATTCCCAGTGTGCTCCTGAGAGAAAGGAGTCCAGCTTTGCTCAGGGCCAGCTCTGTGGGGAAGGACTGTAGAAAAGAAAACCCACAGCAACAGTGTAAGATGGAAGTCCCATTGTGGTGTAAACAGAGTTTAGGTTTAGAAATGAGGAATTCAGTGCTGAATCACATGAACTCTCCTTCCCACTGTACTGAATACATTACAAGTTCTTAGAAAATTCTGTTAAAGTAATACTAAAAATTCTGCTTTTATTGGATTATGGATTGCGTTGCATACCCACAATTGAAAAAAGGGAGGTTGTATTCTGTATGCTTCTAGCTAGGCCACTAAGAGTAAGAGAACTGCTCTGTGTATTTTCATTTCTTGATCTTCTCTGAAATACCTAGTTTGCCAGAATGCCAAACAGAGGCATGTTTTTGATGAGTATCTTTTCTTTAGAAACTGGGCTGAGAGCCACAGACTTGCTTCCAGTGAACGACCAATCCTTCTTTTAATTTGATGACCTCAGTTACTGTTGCATTTGGATGAACCCAGACAAGTTTATGTGTGAATTTGTCTGTCTTTCATTGCTAATCCTTTGAGCTATTCAGTCTTTTAAAATCCTTGTCTTTTTAGGCTTAAAAGGGTTACCTCTCTATCCAGACACTTCCAATATTCTGTTTTCAGGACTTAAAAAAGCATTTCAAGGCTCTTCCTGTATTTAAGATGATACTGATAACTGCAAAGAATTTTTTTAAAGCAAAGATAATTGCAACATTTGCCAGCATACAATAGTATTTTTTATTCAGGTGTAAATGTGCTTAGTAACTAAAGAATATTGCTTGCATGTATTGAAATCATCTTTTCTAGGAAAGGACATGAAGCATGTAGTCAAGTTATATGATGTCTTGCTTAAAAATTTTCCACCAATAAAATATGGACGGAACATGGACTTGCAGAATGTCCTTTCAAAAAAGGAGAAATTATTTAATGACTTTCAAGCTCACATAACTAGAGACTGGAATACAGGGCAATAGCAATAAAATGGAATAATGTGCCTGACTTCGGAATAGTCAGTGCTTCATATAAACAGGCTTTGAGATGGGGAGAAGAAAGTTTTGTGCCATGGGCTCTCAGATTTTCAGAAGACTTTGGCACTGCTCTCTTCCTTCCAGACCTGGGCAGTCGGAGGGGTCACCATTCCTGTACTATCACACTGCAGAGAAGTGAGAGTTCCCTGAGCCAAGCTGCTTCAAGCTTTATGTGTCTAAACTTCTCAAAAACTACTTCTCTGTTTATGATTAGCTTTTTTTCTGTTTTCAGTTCTTATTTTGTTTCAGTTTGAAACCAAGACCTTTGATGATTTCAACAGCCAAAAAAAAGACCTTATAAATAAAGTGTAAGTATGGTTATTAAATCTGGGAAGTTCTACAGAGTTTCAGTGATACTTAATATGTTCTGACAAGTATCCACATCTTTATCTTAAAACTTGTTGAATCAAGATGGTGATCATTAACTCAGCTGAATTTTAAGGAAGATAGATAGTGATATGAAAGGGATTATTTTCTTTCTTTTTTTTCCCTTTGTTTTAGTTAAAATCAAGAGCATCACAGAACGTAATATATGTTTTCGCTAAGTTCTCAAGCGGAAGTTGCCACCTTTTACTCAACAAATTACAATTTTCATCTACTCATGGAAATTGCTCTTAGAATAGTACTTTAAGGTCATGGAGAGCCAAACGTAATCAGTCATTCTGGAAATGGTATCTGAGAGAATCTGAAATTGCCTGAACTTGTCAGCATAAGGGACTCTGTGCTTGCTTAGTGTGAAAAAAAAATACAGATGCCATGAGCATAAGGAGATGCAAGATACTTAATTTTTTTCTAAATTTCATGAAGTGTTTTAAAGCATTCGTATAGGTGCTGTACTCTGGTAAGGTGCCATGGTGGTAGCATCTACTGTCATAATCTGCTCCTAAATTACTAGGTAAACACATTCCTATGCCTTACCAGATATTGAAAATGTATTAGGAAATAGCAAAAATAGAGAGGCAGTTCAGCCTTCAACAGAGTACATCTGCATTTCTCTGTGGTAGAAGACAAGTTTTCAATGAAATTACCCTTAACCTTTTATATTCCAGAAAGGACTGCATTGAACTTGCTTTGGTTTTAAATCCCTTGTCTGACAACTGCCCCTCCTCCTGCAGTACACAATGATGCTTACAGATCCAAAAGCTACAATATCCTTTACATCATGAAACAATCCTCTGTGCTTGCTGTCAGCTCTACCATAGAGATGGATGCTAAAAAACTTGGCACTTTCCTCTCTGTGAAACACAGTATTTTGAATTAAAGAATAGGTTTGCTAACAGATGCAAACAAATTCCTGAGAAGCAGAGCCTGACCTCTCTAGTGTGATTTTTTTCTTCCTATGTTTTCCTCCACAAACTTTGAGAAAATGCTTCCACTTGTCACAAAGCCTCCCTTATCCAGATGAGGAGGGAATGCCCTCATTTCCATGCACCCTGAGGGGCTCCCTGGAACACTCCTGTGTTGCCCTGTCTCGCTGGTGCCCTGGGAGCAGCCTGACTAAGCAGAACATCAGATTCGTTCCAGGCACTCCTGGCTGCCAGCACATTGTAGGACTAACTTGCAAGGAATGTTCTCTTTGGCAGGCAGCCTCCTCCTGGCCTCAGTGCCAAATGATATCAACCGTAATTGTTACTATTTATGATTTTTCTTGTTGCTTTTATGAATCACTGCTAAGACAGCTAGGTTATTCAAAGCTTTGAACAACCGTACAGTGGAAAACCTGATAATAGGTAGAGGATAGTATGAATTATTTTGAATTGAGTCTAAAATTTTTTGAGCTGAGAGATAAAAGCATACTCTCCTTGAGCTGGGAGCTCCAAATAAAGGAAATGCTGAGTCTTAGGACTCCAGCACTGACATTGTCTTGCTATGTGCCCTGGAAGGTTTGTTGAATGTCTCTCTTTGTTTTCTTTTAGTTACACTTTTCTCTATATTCTGTTAATTTTCTGTTAACTTTTTTCCAGCAGATTTTAAACAAATGTAAGCAAGCAAGGTCCCATGAAATAAATATTTCAGCCCTGAGAATAGTGTCATCTGTGTGCAATGGGTCTGACTGTGTGTAAAACCCTGAGCTTCTCGGTGTGTGGATGAAATATATAGATAAAAATGGTAATTCTGTTTTTGACTGAAACTAACACACAATTAAAAAATATAACAACTCTGTCCTATTTTGCTTTTCCCAAGTAAGCAAAATGCAAATATATATGAAGTTCCTGCAGTGAACAATGCTGTAAGTGCTCAACAGCTCTGATTCAGGTTTGCACTTCCAGAAACCCTGGATATGCTGTCACAGGCATTCTGGAAAATGTTGAGTGAAACAGCTATGCATGAACAGTAATTCTGGCATGTCCTAAAAGCAGGTGACTGCTGTGCAAGTACAGTGTCATATGAATGCACACAGTTTTTATCAGGAAGTCCCAAGCAGAAATTTATTTGTCCTTTTCTATGTGTCATGACTAAAGCAGAGAAAAACCCATTTTCTGTAAAAGAGAGAACATTGTATACAAGACGCCCTGGGGGCAGGTGGGTCTGGACGCCCACTGTAACAGCAGAGGAAAATAAGCCCAGTATTTGGTGATGAAGAATAACCTTCTGTAGCTCACATGGGCCAGTAGAAACTTCTGTGGTAGTACTTGAAGGATGTTTTAAGTTCAAAACAAGGATGTTTGTAAGTGTTTTTCTCCATTTTTTGTGACTGATTGTGGGAGAATATAGTACTCAGCTCTTCTTCCAATTCCAGTGTGTTTAATGCCTCTGCAATGATGTTATAAGAATAATATTGCTTTTTAAACTCCCATACTGTTGCTGAGTGTCAATAATACTCATGACAGAATTAGAGCTTTTCATTGCTTTTAGTTATAATACGGTATTTTATTCTAAATGTAGTAAATGCAGTACTACATATTTCATTTTGCAAATGAGTAGTACCTATCAAACATCACTGTTTATACTGGCAAGCTTGTGAAATACAGTATTCAAGCAAAACACATTTTTTTAAAAAATTTGAGATATCACAGGAGTACAAATCCTAATGTGGGCATATAATGCAGCTGCATATATCCCCATATCCCCAAATATGTGCATTTTCATCAGGTCACCCTAAGCTACATGAGGAAATGGGCTGTTAGCCAGTGTAACAGACAGACCACAAATATGAAGCATCTGGACACCCAAGCAAGACAGCACAGCTACGTTATGCCATCAGAGCTCATGACACAGGCACAGAAATAGAAGGGCTGGTGGCTGGGAACCACGGGGCAGAAGGTTTGAGCTGATTAGGGATGCCTTGCTGATGCCACTGCTTCCTCCTGCCTTCAGACGGGCATTGTGGCAGAGCAGGCACAATCCTTATCCTGGGTAGAAAAACAGGATATTTGTTAGTACAAGACATGGAGAGAAGTGGAAAAATATTGAGGTACACTATGTAGGTCACTCACTCCAAGGAAAGCAGGGGTAATGTTTTCAGTGTCTCAAATAAGAAGACTGAACTCTGGGGAATCACTAAAATGCTCTGAATGCCTACACAGGGCAGAAAGCAAACCCTTCAGGTCAGCTTTAGAGGGTGCATCCTCACTCCTGGTGTCCAGCACAGCAGTCTCCAGCTCTCATTGCAAAGATGTACAAGCTCAATTGTTTGCTCTCCTAACCCAAGCCCATAAATGCACAGAATATTTTTCATATCTTGTTTACTTTATTCCAAAATCTAGTTAGTGCAAAACTCTGAAAACACAGTTTTGTGGACAACCAATAAGATGCTTTATTATGATGCATTTTCAGAGTCAAGAATCAAAGGATTTTTGGTGTAAACCTGCCTAGAAAAAGTTGTAGTACAACTGGGAAATCGTCATGTTTTGTAAACATGAATTACAGAAACCAGAACCACTACATTCAGTTTGAGGCCATTCTGAACAAATGGATCTAGACATACTGGCATTTTAAATAGTAGCCAACCACAAACTTGGTTTCAGTTGTTCAGGTTCCTCTTTCTCTTTTTTAATCTTTATAATTCTTAGAAAACAGAATGCAGCCAGGGGAAGGATGGCAGGGAAGGAGTGGTTCCTTTGGTCAATACTACACTGAAATGTTTTTTTCTGCCTTTTCTAGTGAAGAAAAGGCTTTTCCAGAACTTTTTTCCCCTCACTCCAGTAGTAATGTTTCAATTGAATTACCATATATGTTAATTTTCAGCAGTCATCTGGCCCACCCAGGAATGTGAGTCTTGCATTTTCCCACTGTCAAAATCTTAGAACTAAAACTCTTCCGTGTTTTAACTACACTATTGAAGTGTATCTGTAATGTATCAAACTGCAGATCTATTAAAGTGCCAGCCATTTAATTATGACTAATTCTGATTTCTTATTTCCTTAAGTGCAACATTGGGTTAGTTACTGATGCAGGCTGCAGCACTGCTTCTTTTTTCCATCTCACAACCAACTGAACAGAAATAAAAGGAAAATAGGCAGGATACAGACTAGCCTAAATTTCTTAGGTTTCTATTCAAACTCATATTTGGGATCCTTACTGTGACAAGCACTGCTGAAATTAGGTGGATCTACTGTGGTCATGGGGAATTGTCATTGTTCTGTTGCCCTTGGTTGCCATATATTGTAGCTTTTTCTAACACACCTGTGCAAATTGTACTGGTAGTGCTGCTGGGCTGTCAGGGGCACTTTGCAAGGAGCATCTGCTGGAGTCCCCACAGGATGTAACACATGTAGCTTTGTGATCATTAGGTCTAACAGTTTTTAGCAACATACCTGACTACATTTTGCTCTGTAGGAATGTATGTTTAAATAAACAAGTTTTTTAATTAATTATATTGTCTTTGCTTGCTCTTGATGATTTAGATATTTTCTGCACTTCAAAATTTCAAATTATTGTCTAGCAGGTAACAACAGCAGTTAAGTACAGCATAGTTAGAGCACAGGTTACAAGGCACAGAATTCCAGCCTGAAACATCTGTCTGATAAATTGTGTTGTACACTAATCAGCATGTCATGGTAGTTGATGGCAAGTGCTAGGCAACTCTAAAGCAAATACATCACTATTTCTGTCTCTCCAACTCCATCTGTACAGTAATTTGCTTAGCACCTAGTAGGCTGTAATTTCCTAATTATCTGGAGAAAGTTACAATTATCAATAGGGAGAATGGTTCTGAGGGGAGAAATCTGAGTGTGTTTGGACAGTGTAAGCTGAAAAATTTCAAAATAATGTTTATAGTTTGGGAAATACATTTTTTTATTAGGAGATACTGTTTTTCACATTGATGAGACAGCACAATAACTCTAAGAAGTGATATTATCTTTCAGATCCTCAGAATCAAGTTGTGATGTGGTTATTGTGTGATTAGATGCTTGGTGCTTGTTGAAGGAGCTCTATTTCCATTTCATACAAGAAGGCAAGCATCAGACAGCAAATAAGTGGGTGTGGCATTTGCATATAAGAGATGTGTCTGTGCACAAGTGTCAGATTCAAGTAGATGGATAAGATCAGTAAAGGTAACTAAGAAAAAAACAACTAGCAGTGAAACACAGCTGTAGTTTGTTGTTTTTCTTCATGATTTTTATTGCTCCCCAATGGCTAAATTTTTTCTTGCTGTGTGAGGTGTTAGTCCTGGCAAAAAAGAAAAGAGTTGTTATAGCTCATTAGTTGTTGGGTGCTCTCATAGCACTGATGCACTTTATGACCCATAGAATATAATATTTCAATTCTGGTTGCTAAATGTAGTCAGAGCTCTATTAGTCAGCTCTGATTTTATATTTTGTCTGGTAATGGGCCATTGTGTTTTTCAGACACTCAGCAGTGCAATGCTAATTCTGGATGACTGATGAGCAATGCTAGCTCGTCTTGCTAAGTTTACAATGACTTTATGCTGAGCTGGGGCTTTCTAGGCACCAGCAGAACTCTTTTTTGTTGCTGTCTTGTGTACATGCTGCTAGGCAGCAGCAGCACCAAATTCCAGATGTAAAGCTTTTCTGACTGAAGCACAAGTGAAGAGTAGAAGTCTAAAAGAGAGAATGTTTCAGTTTTTGAGAAACTTTACTGCCCCCTTCAATGACCAATCAGATAAACTTGTTTTTCCCTTGGTTCTGAAAATTGCTGTGAGTGCTTCTGTTATGTGGATCTCTCCGGTGGGTGAGGCACAAGCTTGTAAGGAAAGGACTGAGCCATGTGGTGGCTGGTAGATTGCTGTGGTTAGAGATTAAATGGGTGTATGGGAATTCACGGAAGTGCAGCACACAGCTGAGCTGGTTGTGGCTGGGCCTTAAAGTCAAGGGCTTTGTGTGTCATTCTGCTGAGGGAAGTAGAGTGAAGGCATGTTCATGAGATATACTGTGTTTCTAAAAAGGAATCATATTTGACATTTAATTTGTCTAGCCTTGCCTCCACTTGCCTTCATTTTGAAATCTTTCTGTCACAATGAATGGAGGCTCCCAGTAAAATCCACTCCCTAACTGTTGACTCATGTAGATTTATTTTAGATTTTGTGACTTTTTGCTTATGCTGCCTTAAGTCTGAGTGCATAAGCAATAGCTGCACCGAGGTGATGGAGGAGACAAAATGAATACACTTCAGTAGAAAAGAATACTGGCTCTATAAGAATTTTCTTATTTAAGGTTTGACTCACACCACATTGACAAAATTACTTGCTCATCTCAGTGGTTCAGCTGCTCTTATGTCTGATTTTGGGGGTACACGTGTTGCAGTGTTCAATTTAGGGGGGAAAAAGTATAACACTCACTTATGTCTAGAAAATTAATTATGAGGTAGTGATACTATGGAGCCTGATTTGAGCTTCCAGGAACACTGACTTCAAGGACTACAAGCATTTGCAAATGTAGTTAATAAAAATTATTTGGAAAAAAGATGGTGATGAGACAAAGAAGAAGTATAACATTTACTCCAAATAAAGATTCTACCTCTGAATTTGCTAAGACTCTCCTTAAATCTATGTCCATGGAATTATTGTTGTCTCTCTCCTAGGGATCTTCAGCAATCCCAAGGGAATACTTCAGGGTGAACTAAAAATTGTTCTTGCATTATTTATCGGTGACTCATTTGTAACCATCTGCCACTCCTCTTCCTTGAGTAAATACTGGCAAATGTTATTGCTGCAGAAACAACAGTCAGCTTTACATCACAGCTTTCTCAGATACTGGCACAATGGCTGTGCCAGGATAAGGCAAAGTGCTTTTCTGAAAGCTGTAAAAACCATCTGGGGCTTTCTCGCATAATTCCAGTCAGGGTGACCTTAAAACCATACCATCCGATGAGGGGAAAATCAGGACTGAGGATCAGGAATCAGAAAATCACCAAGAATCTATTCCTCAGTTGTTGCAGTTGTGCCACAGGACTTGATCTGTTTTATCTTGGCAAGGAACAGTTTTATGGCTGGAAGAATAAAGCACAGACAAATGATGCTTCTGTGAAATTCACGTGGGTTCTCATCTCTGGAATCTGTTTTTGGAGGGCACTGATGCTGAGTGTTCTTGTTTTCTTCTCTAGGGCCATGGAAGAGCAAAGACCTTTCATGTACATTACTTTCATGCTGTGAGATGCAGTTGCATTTATTTTCTATGTTTTCAGCTTCTACTATATCTTCATTGTAGAATTGTGAAATCCTCTGTGACCTGATGATATATATAAATGACTCAAAAAGTGGCATCTTGGTATAAAACAGCAGACAGTACTTTTTTCTTAGTTCTAAGAATTGGCCTGTTTTTTCCCAAAAATGACTAGAATTTTTGCTGCATTCTTACTCAGTGATCTAAAATTATATCTTCATTGATTTGGCACTTAGCAGCTTTCCCAAATAAGACATTACAAGATCCTTAATGGATGTACTTTTGTGGCTTAGTAGTGGACTGGCTGATGCTGTTTGCTTTCAAGGTAACCTTTCATGTTTGCTACATTTTCAGAGTACTTTGACTGTGTGCCCAAAACCACCAAAGACATTCATCATGCCCAATCTAACTTCAAAGGCTGTTTCAGCCACTCTCATAGGCAAGGGAGGTTGTTGTAAGAGGAAGATTTTTCTAAGTGTTTTTTTCCCCTCTAAACTGGTCCTTACTCAATGCACACCAAATCCTGTGCCTTGCTGCATGGAGGTGCCCTGATGAACCTGGGAAATTCAGCTTGGCTGCTGGAAGCAGTTCAGTTATATGAGTGTGTGTGTGTCTTCACCCTGGCTAAAATTCTCAGCTTTCTGTTCAGCCTGGTCATTCTGAATAGAGTGTCAGTCAAGTGAAATGCAGCCTAGCCAACAAGAGGGAACAAAATACATTACTCTTTCATATTTTCATGTGTTATCCTGGTAGATTCTTGTGATTAGGTATTGGGTCCTTCCAAGCTGGCTTTTCAATGAAGAAGTCACTGATGTGGAAGTCTACTACATCCTCCTTGCTACAGGCAAGCCTAGAATATAAGCTTCTCTTCTAAGATTTAAAACTTGCTTCCACATGAAGAAAAAATATTCTTAAGAGACAGTGGTAATATTGCTGGGTAATATGTAAACCTAGTTTGTGGAAATTAGTTCTTCAGTAAAATTATGGGTTAAGGTGAAAATTCTTTGAAAAAGACAGGAGATATTTAAAGACTAAATTATAGCCTGCTGGTTGACTACAACTTGAAAAGTACAGCTACAGACTGGTGTGTGAAAAGGCCCATTTAAACCATGCTCTATTTGATTTAGAATCGTGTAGGATGAAAATTCACAGTAAATATTCATAATCTATATTCAAATATTGGAGCAGGAATTTAGATTGTCCTGAACTCTTGTGTTGTTACGGAAGTATGGAAATTACTTTCCTGCTTTCATTGCAGAGGGAAAGTAACAATTATTTTGGGAGCTTGAAAAATTCTGCAAGGCAGAATTAAATATGCTGGTTTGATTTTGTGGTTTTTTTCATTTCAGTCAGGAAGTGAAAGTGAAATGCAAATGTTAACAACCTTAGAGCCACAGGTTTGTTTTCTGTTCACTTACGCTTCTCTGTGGATGATCTTTAAAATACATTGCATCACAAATACAGTTATACAAGATTCAGGTATGGTAATATTTTGTGCAAACCCCTCCTCTCCCCTTCCCCACCATCCTGCAAAATCATGGGCTTTTTTTGTGTGATCCATGGATTTTTTTTCACTTATTTATTTGTGTTGTTTAAGGAAACACCTGAGTCATGATTTTACTTTTTCTCTCTAACCATGAGGAATACGATTTTTCTCATGAGTAAAAGCTTAAATCCTTTGACTCTAGACACCAGTTATTATTACAAGTTCTCATAGCTTTTCTTATTCCACTTTGAATGAATGGTATTATTTCTAATTAAAGACACCATTAAATACCCTAGGTAATTCACAAAAAAAAAGCCTATTTAGCTTGTTCAACAATACAGGATTTTTGTTGACTTGGCTGCTTGGTTTAAGACTAGTCTTATCTCTGGCCATGAAAGAGATACTGAGGTGAAGAAAGACAAGAACATTGCAGGTTGAAAATGGGGACCTAATTTTATTTTCTGTACTTGACACACAAGCACCAGGTGAGAAGCACAATTCAGTTGATTTAATTGCTGTGCCATGCTCTCCTCCAGTATGATAATAAGCATTTGGTGACACCCTTACAAAGTTATATTAGGAAGGACTCTGAAGTCTCCTTTGTTGGGATCACAGATACAGAAGCACCCTTTCATCTATTTGTACACAGAGAATAGAAAAAAACCCATGTCAACTTCTGGCATCAACATTTGCTTTCCTGTCGTCATGCAGGTTTGCATCATAGGATTTCCCAAAGCTTCATTATCCTAAGTCCACTGAGGTCAATGTCTGCTGAAGGAAAGTAAAGACAGCTTTCACACTCAGAGCTTGCTTTCATTGGTGGTATGGTCTTGTAGCCTGTACACAAGAATTACCACTCACGAAATCTAAATACCTTGTTTCTTTTGGTTTATATGGTTTTTAGCTGTTATTGTAATTAAAAAACCATTGTTACTAAGGGCTAACTGTGAGTGTCAGAATGTCTTTATATGAACATCTATCTTCACAACCAATATGCCATTTTTAATGCATTAATGTAAGGGCATCTGCCCTTACAGATTCCAAAGACTCCTCTCCCTGTGCATTTCCTTTGTGTTGGAATTACCTGTTTTAGTGAATTTTCTGTCTTCATACACCACTAAGCTTAGTTTCCTTCTGAACATACAAGCAACCAGCTAGGTGGAGAATACATGACATTGTAATATTGTTCACTTTGATTGGTAGTGCAACTTTTGCAGAAAATTCAATCGAGGCATCAATTTTAGGCTGTGATGATGATGATAAATGCCGTATTTAACAGAATTTATGCTTTTGTGCTTTTCAACATGACATTTTAATTAATCTGTATAAGTGCTAATGAAATAGTGAAGTGGTTTGAACCATAGAAAATAGCTATCCTCTGCTAAGTACTATGTGAGAAACAAATAGCAGGACTTACCAGATGGATGCATAAATTAATGTGTCTTCCCTGAGTTTATGGTTTTCAGCTTATTTTATTTTGTTTTTCCATTTGTCCTAGGAGTGTGTCACAAAATGAAGTAACGTACAGCATGGATGGAAGTCCAGTGCTGAAAGTTAATGCTTAAGCTGTGTAATTACAGTCAGTGAAGTGATTTATAAGTGTAATTAGTTCTTACTGAATACTCGTCCATTGTGCCTTGAAATGGAAGTCCAAATGGGAATACAGATGAGAACCTACACAAGTTGTAGCCCTTTGATTCAGTCATGGTTTTGAGAAACAGAGCAGATGAGTTATCTGGCTTTTTGTGATGTGCAGAGCTTCCAGTCTCAGTCAGTCTCAGAAGCAAAGCTGGAACCACAGGCATTCCTGCCTCAGTCAGGGATTGAGCTCCATTTGTTGCTTGGAGCAGAGGAAAGTTGTAGTCAAGTTGGTGATTTGTTACCAGTCCCCATGAATCTGGCAATGTTGGCTGTTTGCTTCTAGTAGGCTCCACTTGAGTGCAAGCACTGTCTATTAGACATGAAGATGTTTGTTGAGTTATATTCCCTTTGCTCGCTCGGTCGATGCTCTGAGCAGGAATCTTTTAGCAGATACTGACGCTGACTCACGGGACTCCAGCTGATGAGGAGAGGGTTGTGTGTCTGGTGTGCTCAAGGTCATGTCCTGGGTTCATGTGCTTGTGGGAAAGCACAGAGCTGCAGGCAGCTGCCTGGAAAGTGTGCACTGCTGCCACATCTGCTCCTTCTGATACACCACAAAAAAGGCACAGCAAAGATCCAGAGGAGAATCCCAGCACTGCAAATATATGGAAGGCAGATGGAGGCAGAAGTGTGAAAGTGCATAAGCTGAGGTCTGACTGAGTGAGCCATGGGCTCAGAGCAATGGGACTTGACAAGTCTAAGTGAGGAAAGGCCCGGTCGGGCTCTTCAGAGAAAGGGCATTATTGCTGCCGCAGTTCAGTTCCTCGTCAGCCTCTTGCTAGAGCTGCAGCCTGGCCTTGAAACTATGACTTGCAAACGTTTGCAAAATATAAACTGCGTAAGAAATTCAGAGTTAGGCATTTTGTAGTTCTGAATCTTTTGTCTGAGCATCGTCTTTGCAGGTGTTAGATGTTGCTGCAGTATATTTCTATTTCACAGCAAACTGGACTTTAGGGTAAAAGCAAGTTGCCAGATTCTGCCTCTGGAATGAGTGCATGGTGCCTGTCAGATTCTGTTGCTGGTGTTAAGGTGAGGGCTGAATATTTGGGCTTGATCCTGAAAAACAATTTGAAGTCCTTCTGTTTTATTCATTGGGGCATAATCTAGACAAACAGGATTTCCAGAGAATTTTATTTTTTATTTCATGCAAGATTCTTTAGTCTGTATTTCATACTTGGTAAAATAGTTGTTTGAAAAATAACGTGCAACCTAAATACCATTTCTGACTCCAGCTGAGGAAGACACACGCAGAGGAGATGGAAAAATATGCATAATGAGAAATCTGACCTTAACCTATTCCCTTACTGGGTTCATGGTCTTTAACTCAAGAGATACCCATAAATAATAGAATTTTTAAATCATTTAACTCACATTTTTTAAACACTTAACTTAAACCACGAATGCATTTGAACAAATATGCTTAGCCATTTCTTTGCAACTAACAGCTGCCATGGTGTTTGGTTCCCCAACATTGCTGTTAAAGCAATTGCAGGCTAATTTATTCTACACCTACCTGAGTCTTGTCAGCTCTGAGTAGTCAAGCAAGTCGACAGCTTAGTTTTTATTCCTTTCCTGTCACAGAGGCAGAGAAATAGTCCTGCTGCTGGGCTTGTTCAAAGATGAAATTGCTCTGGAGTCTCATTAATACAGTGAATCAATATGTTCTCCTGAACTGGCATTTTTTATGTACTTAGCCTCTCCTCCCTAGGAAGATACTATTATTTCAGAATTGAATCTATCCAGCAAACTAAAATTAAGTAATCTTCCCCCTCTCTTTATATATTTTTCCAGCTGAAAAGTATTCCAAGCATCATTCTAAATTATTCAAAACTCTGTAGTCATTGGAATTTTCAATCTGATGGAAACAGCTGAAAAATAAAAACCACATGCTCCACTGGCTCTGCGTACAAGACTCTGCATTTTAATCCAGAGCTGCTGCATACACTGTGGCATGTGCCTCAATCGTGTGGTGTTGACATCTGCATTATGATAAGAGGAATTATTCAAAGCCAAATTACTATTCAGAGTGGTAGTGTGGAACAAGGAAAATGAGATTGCTAGAGGGGAAAATATATGCAACAGTTTGTATAGTTAGGGAAGAAAATTGGATTCATTTGCTGAAGCACTACTTTCCTCTTTAGCAGAGTTTAACCCCTTTACAACAGCTAAAATAAAGCTGTGACATGTTTCCTGACAAAATTCAAATATTTTTTCAACTGATATAGTTGTAATATTTATGGACCTAATCAGAAAATGTCCTGTAAGTAGGAAATACTTTGTTTAGACACATATCTACACTTTGTTGGAACAGTGGGAATAATTTGTATCAAAAAGTAAAATACAACCAAAAAATTATCGTGTTTCATTTTATTAAGCTGTGAATGCATTGATTTTCCTTTTTTTTGTTGCAAATGGAAAAGCTTTTCTTTCAACAAATATATGTGGATCTTTAGTGAACTAGGCCCATGCATTGTGACTATTCTGCCATGTCCTATATTGGTGAACTTCATAGCTCAGGATATTAATTTCTGTTCTTAAAATAATTTTCTTCCTTAGCTAACCAAGGCAGTCTGACTAGTAAATGCTGAAACACGGTATAGAAGTAGAGGTTGATTTCTACAAGTTTGTGCTGGTCTCTACATCTTTTAGGAGTGTAGTCCCAACATTCTTCAGCTACCCAAGCATTTAGGTGTCCTAAAAAAACTTTTAGACAGTCATCCTTGCCCTGTACTCTACCTCTGCAGAGAGGTTATGGATTCCTTCCTATATTTAAAAATTATCTACAATAGCCATAAATTAAAGAGTCTCTCTGAATGTTTTGGTCAGAATTCCAGGTTTGCCCATCACATCTCACAAAACAAGATATTTAGAGCATGCCATTGTTTTACAGCTCCTTGTCAGAGCAAAATTTCCACCCATTCTTGAAAGGTTTATGGCAAAGTGTAGCTTTGTCCTAATTGCTACCTCTGAGTCCCCTCTCCTTTTTCTAACATTGTCTGTCTGGTTATTTTAGAAGGGACTTCAGTACCTCAGGTCTGGGAGGTGACCCTGTTCCCATTTAATTTCTTTACTTCTTGAACTGTGTGCCAGACCAAACACTGGCACATGGACACATTTGAACTGGTTGCTAAATAAGCAATAGACGCTTGTCTTCCTCCTTGAGGGCTGTTTGCTTACCTGCAGTTTAACTTCACTTATGTGTTTTCTAACTGGTTGCAGTAACATCCTTTATGTGTGATTACAAGAGCTCACAAAATTCCTTATTGACCACAGTGATAATTTTAAAAAGACAATAAAGAACTGGAAATTCAAATTTAAGACCTGGGATAAACTGAATAATGCTTTTAAGGCTGGTTTTACTTTTATTAATGTTAGATTTGTTAATGTTTTGAGTCTTCATTTATACAAACAAAACCCCCTGAACTGAGTTGTTTCTTTTCTAGCAAGAATGATGAATTTTATCAGTGTACATTTTGAAGAGACCAGGAATACTCCAAAGATTGGAGGAAATACACCCCTGGCTCTTGTAGGGTCTGTAACTACTCTTAGACTGAACATCTGATGTTGAGATTTGAGAACGAAATGTTTGATAGCTGAAGAGTGATGTCTGCACTGTGTTCCAAAAGATCTGAAGAAGTTATCAGCTATGTTCGTGCTTTGAAAGGCCCAATAAGCTTTGGTGTCCGAGAGGTAAAAAATCAGGAGCTGCCCATGATGGGAGACAGTGGTAGAAGAATTAACTTATGTAAGCCCCTAAGGGTGTTTGCACTAAGGTACAGAATTCTGTTTTTATACATATGCTAGAAGATAGCAGTTCTCTGGACCATGTTCATCCCAGTGACACATGTTAGGTATCTCCCATGGCTGTGCCTTTAATAACTTTCCTGCAGGTGCTGGAAGGCTGCCACACAGAGTGCAGCCTGGGCAGTAACACAGGAGCTTCTTCATTGGATCCCTTCTTCCGCAGGGCCTGGGAATGATGGCTGCTTAATTCCTGTCCTTTGCGTGACAGAGATCTTTCCTGTCTAATGCAATCTGGAGTTTATGTAGCATATGTTAATAGGTCACATCAATCTTCTGAGGGAATTCATTACTTGCCTGTTAGCTTTCATTTAATTCATAACTGAATGCTCTAGAAAGACTTGTCTTCACATTCTCAGGTAGAATTTATCCTTTAAGAAAAAAGAAAGCTAGTTATGTGTTTTTGGCATTTAAATTGCCAAGTTTTGCAAAAGATATCAATTCTAGAAATAAATTTTTGAAATCACTGAAGTTTGGGTCTTCCTTCCTTTTTCTGAATCAATACTTGTTGCCACAGCTTGACCTCCTTTGCTGTCAAAGCGCAGTACATCATGTATCTGTAGCAGAAATCACTCTAAAAGGAGTGGAGGATTTGGCATCATTTTTGAACCTAAATGGTGATGCATGAGCAAGATCAATAGTAACCTAAAAACTGAGTAATTTTTATCTGCTGTGCTCTTGTAATAGTCTAACAGACTAAGTAACAAATCTATTTAAATGTTACAAAACCTGTTTCTAATGAGGGTGACTAGTTTGTGAGAAATGCAGAATATCTCAGCATTCTGACTGATGTCATGTTTGTTTGCTGTCTGCAGAATGAGATGGAATAAGTGTTTGGTTTTGTTGATTTGCTTCTTTAAGCAATATTGAGTTCTGTTCTGTGTCAAGAAAATGATCTTTAAAGTAATCTTTAAGGGAATAATTAATTAGAATTCTTTATCTTTGCCATATATCTTATATTTCTTAAAAATATGTTAAATTGATAATTCAGAGGCTGGAAAAGTTTCTTAGTCTTACAATATTCAAGTCACAGATGCTTTAACATTTTCTTGTTTCCAAGGTTCAGAATTATAATATTTGGGTCATGGGTTTCCTAAAATTTGGTGACAAGTGATAACGCAAATCAGATAACTGTAGCAAAGGGGTGTGCAGACTTATTTATTAAACACATTCAAGTGCTCTCTGGCTGGATGCTCTGCTAATCATTGTCTTATACCTATTTTGATGTTGTAATGCCGTTTTTACTTTCAGAATGGGACAACTTCTTGACCAAATTGATGAGATTTGTCATTTTAGCTGTGCATTGATGCCTGAATATATCACAATAGTTAGTCGATGTAAGATCATTTGGGTTGATGGAGCTTCTGGTGGCAGCATGTTTTCAGAAATCACTTGACCGTACTTTGCGTCCCTGCCTGAACGTGTCAGATATGAAGACCCGTGAAAAGTAAATTGTAAACAAGCTTTTGCCTATTGCCTGAGTGTGTTTGCATTACCTTAAGAAAGCAGTTAAGGACTGAGTAGAAATTTTGTGAGTGTTGTCTTGAAGTTAAAATTTCAAACGTCCGAAATCCAAGAGATTAAACCAATTCAAAGCAAATTGCACTGCGTTGTTCTAACGCAGGGACAGCAAAGTACCTGTCTCTGTGTGCAGCAAGTGGCAGAAGCGGTCTGGAGAAGCGCCAGCATCTCTCAGGGGAGAGCAGCGAGTTGGTTCCTATTTAGACGTGGCCACACAGCCTGAAGTTAGTATTCTTATAACAACAAGGGAATTACTACTTTCAAAAGCGGGGGTTACAGCCTCGCACCATTGCGGATGCCCGGGGTGTCGCTTGGGGAAGGCACCATCCCCTCTCCACGGCGTTTGTATAACAACACGCACGGCTGCTAGGTCGCCCCGCTCTGTCCTCGCACGCCCCGCTGGCCGAGGGCTTCCTGCTGCCGCCGTCCCCATCTCGCCGCTCCCGTCCCGCCGCTCCCGTCCCGCCGCGGGGCGCGGGCGCCCCCAGCGGGGCCGGCAGTGCCGGCGCGGCGGGATATTCTCCCTCCCGGCCAATGCTCTCCAGCGGCAGCAGTTGGCAGGCGCGTTTTAATGATCCGGCGCTTTAGAGCGGCTCAGGCAGGATCACTGTCAGCGCTCCCACTTAACACAATTAAAATTGTTGCTCTTCTTAGGTAAGGCTTAGCACTGCCGCGTTTGCTTGTGCTTTGTGTGCCAGATTATCTTTGTCTGTGCTATTTCAGTCGAACTCGTGCTTTGTTGGAGGAAAATGGTTATATGGTGTGTGGTACGGTTTTGCAGATTCTCCTTAAACACTTTTCCCGCTGTTTCCATGCCTTCCACGACTTCCTGTAAACGTGACATGAAATAACTTGCTTTTGTTTGGTTTTGGTCGTTGGGGATTTTTGTTTTGTTTTGTTTTTCGTTTGTTTATTTATCCACGAAGTAACGCTCTTTGTTGTGGCAAAGGGTTCTCATAAGGACAGCGTTCTGGCCATTCTGCTGCTGTAAAGGGTGCTAGCATTACCTGAAGTCTAGATAGATGAGGAAAATGCAGGATTAGAAATGTCAGTGAGGAATCACAGACTTGTCTGGCAGGATCATAGTTAGAAGTGCCGGGTTACATACGTAAAGGGCTGAGTAACTACTGTTTGTCCCATGCTCACCTTTTTATAAGTACTGGGGTGGAAGAGGGGCAAAGGTTGTGCTATAAATAAAACCTCTTCACTGTGATTTACGTGCTCAGTGAATTGCCTGTGCATTGGCTGCGAGCGGCAGCGCCTCCT
Organism: Cisticola juncidis; assembly: GCA_013400215.1. Taxonomy (NCBI): domain Eukaryota; kingdom Metazoa; phylum Chordata; class Aves; order Passeriformes; family Cisticolidae; genus Cisticola; species Cisticola juncidis. The sequence continues at coordinate 433,720 of VXBR01007332.1, read as the reverse complement.
TTTCCGAGGCTGCTCCCCCATCTAGCGGCGGCTCTGTACCCTGCCTGCCGGGACAGGGATGGAGATGCTCCCGCCTCACTGCACGCTTAGGCACAAAACTCACTCATGGATTTGAGCAACAGCGAGTGCGGCCCATCAAAGCTGGAGTCTATCTAGACCAATCAGTAAAAGACATACTTATTTTTTCTGCAGATGTTCATAGAAGTTTTAATAGAGAAGAATGGGACTTAAATCAGGGAAACTGCCTTGTCTGCTGGGATTGTAAGTGTGATATTATTTCATGTAAAATGAGAGATGAGGCTGGCCCAAACACAGTACTAAATTTGGAGATAAGAATTCAATCACTCTTGTAGATCATTCAGTATTAAAGGTGTGCTTGTCAGTTATTTGTTATATAAAACATTATTTCTCTAACAGCTCACAAATCTCCAAATAGATCTGAATACCTGTATCTTTGAGCTGAAGACTTTTATGTTTCTTTTCTGTAAAGCTGAATGTATAAACCCTGTCTTGATGTGTCTTTGTTTCCATACCAAGATTCTGCTACTAAAAATACAAGACTAGAAGTTCTGTTTGGCAGTGGGTTTGTTATTAATAAAAATTAGCCATTGGCTCCTGTGCAGTGATACCAATAATATGGTTGGGTTACTGGTAGACTTCTATGAAAGAAAGCTCATACAGAAATGTTCTTTGCCATTGGAACAGCCTGGAGACTGTGATGTCAATTGTAGTGTCCAGGCACATTTGACAGATACTAGACAAAGAAAACCAAATAATTAAATAGCATCTAATCTTGATTCTCCCTACAGAAACTAGAATATACCAGCAGATATAGCTATTTTCTCATTCAAGTTGAATGCAGGAGCTCAGATGCTGGAGATTTGTAGGATTCTTTGGGATTAAGTCAGTAAAATACATTACATGTATATAAAAACTTCAGCCCTTGACATGAATGAAAGTAGGAAAAAACATAAAACAAAATCTCTGGTAATTATGAAATTTGAACCTTGTTACCACAGTCTTTGTAGCTGTGAAGTTGACCCCTCAGGCAAAGATAATTAACTTATCAAACTAATGTAGTGAAAACTATAATATTACATTAAACCTGTATGTTTGTCTCTTTAGTTACACTGACACAAAATCTATCCGTGTACATGCCAGCACAGGTATGTATAGCCTGGCCCTGCAGTCTGGCATATTTTATTGAGATCCTGTGTCTGGTTCCAAAGAGTTCTTTAAATGTTGCTGCTTCCTGGCATTTTCAATGTATTAATAACATCTTTTCATTATTATTGCAGGTTTGTTGATATAAAAGCCTGCTACATAGATCACAGTCAGGTGACAAACTTTGTTTTCAAGCTTTGCAGTTCAAAGCACTCATAAACCAGCATCCTTGGGAGGCTGAAATTCACTGTTTCTTTATCTTCTTCCACCACTTATTGTCTTATATGTTTGACAGCTCTGTTGCCTCTGAACAGTCAGTATTTTTTCTGGCCATATGATTGTTTTCATGCCTGACGAGGACATATGTGTATTTTATGTCTACAATAGGACTGTAAAAATAAAAACTGTTCCCAATTTTTAAGAGTAAAGCTAGTGGCTGATATAATTTCCCCTCTGACTGTTTTAAAATCCCTTTAATGTAGTTTTGAGGCTGAGTTGAGTTGACCATCAGAAAACATTTCTGTAGCCTGGTTTCAGCTACAGAATGTAAAAAAAATCCTCTGATTTGTCTCTCCGGGTAATAAACAAAAGATATCTTGATATGTATCAAAATAAGCCCATTGTAAATAGTGGATACAGTTAATGTAAGACAGAGTGTTCTTAGAGGGCAAAAGATTTAAAATGTAAGATAAAACTAATTGCAGTTATTTTAGATGAAACTGGGTTGTTCTGGAAAAATATTTTTAATTTATCTGTGTATGTGTAATTTGAAAATAAACCGTAATTTAATTAAGGTTAAATTTAAACTGAAACTTCCTTGCTGTCCTGCAAGGAAGGCTCAGGTTCAGTCTAGTAAGTTCTAGAGCAAAATTTGACTGAGATGGTCACAGGCAACTGTTCAAGGCAGTCCTTCATGTGGCTGGGGCTGCTGTTAACGTAGCACGTAAGCAAGTAAGCATCTTTAAAAATAAAAATATTATCCAACCACACAAATTTGCAATGTGTCAGACTTTGCAGGTGCATTTGAAGATGAAGGAGTTGGGACATGTGAAGATTTTTTATCATGGGTGCAAACATGCTGTAGTAATGCCAAGTACATGCTGTGATCTTCATGGAACAGCTGCAATTTCAACAGCTGGAGTGATGTTCTGGTTTATGTCACTGGCGATGCTTTGTTTTAACTTAGGCTAAAATTCTGTGCTAAGAGGCAAGAAAATTTAGGGAAGAATTAGTGGTAAGGAATTGTTAACTACTACTGTTGATGTTATGAATTTACTGCACTTGGAACATCCCAGCTGTGACCAGCAGAGATACTTTAGTTCATTTCTGATAAATGTGAAAGTGCCTGTGGATGTGTAAATGTGTCCATCTGGTTTTCTGGAATTATACTGTCACAAAACAGGCACCAAATCCCAAAATGCCTAAGTCTGTGACTGTCAAAGACTCGTGGTTGCCTGTGATTTTCATCTTCTTCCATGATTGCCTCTTATAATAATACTGAGCTTTGGGAGATTTTATCACACACCCAGAGGCTTCTAGCTCAAAGCATGCTGAGGTAATTCATGTGTCTGATGCCAAGTCACAGCATTACATACAAGCCACTTTTCAGTTACTCAGTAGAAAAAATAACATTTCCACTATCCAGTGGGGGATAATATTTTTACTCTCTTGCCAGTTGCACATGTTATTCATTGCTATTATTTTGTCCAGTGGGATATGGAAACAAATAATTTGATTCTAGTCCTTTCTAGAATATTGTTATTTCAGAGTCACTGATAGGTTTGCTCAAAATCTTTGTAGCTATTTGTCTACTATTAAGAGGTTTGCCTTTAATCCAGACTATTTTCTCTCTTAGGACCCATTTCTTAAAGTCACTTTTTAAAAAGATGGCTAAATTGTGTAATATTATTTCTAAATTTCCCTGCAACATCTGTATTTTCATGTAATCATCTCAGTCACTGTTCATTGATTTCATAATAAATCAGGGAACCTGAGGTTAGATGATTTCTCAAAATACCTTTCAGTTGCATTGCAAGAGCCCAAACCAACTATTTTATTTCTGTTTAATTTTTTCTGGAAAAATTCCAGTGGATGAGGCTCAACACCAGTCAATTAAATTTATTTCATGCTTTACTGCTCTTACCAGTAGAGAAATTTCATAATAGTTCGGTTCAGTTTCCCTTCCTGCAACCAAGACAGTTGCTTTTCACCCCATCTCCGGAAGATGCAGAGAACAGTTTATTCCCTTCTCTGCTTCAGCCTTTTCCTTTTTGAGGAAATTGTCCCTTGTAGATTTTGCTTTTCTAGATAAAATAAAGTAAATATTTTCAGTCTTTTCTCCTTGTCATGTTCTGGGCCACTGATTACTGCTGTCTTCTCATCAAGAAGAATGACACTCAAAACAAAACACAGCTGAGTCTTTGCCTTGTTTCGAGTTTACAAACTGTGCTCTGAGGTATGTGTCAGTACGTTTACAGTTTTTTACTCAGTGCTATTGACTTAAATCCAGCCTGTGGTTTGCAATGCCTTATGGATCTGTTTTAATACCAGTCATCACTGATCTACTTCTGTTCATTTGGTTATTCCTGTTTGTCTTTATTATCTTGTTTATTTTCAATGACTCTGGATTGCTGCATTCACTCTGGATTCCATTTGGATACTGGTATTTTCACAGCCCTTTCCAGGTTCAAAGATCATTAGTATATCCTACCAAGCAGGTTCTGCCTAAATCCAAATGAATCAACTTGTTGGCTGTAGCTATGGAACTATACACAGGAACTGAGCATACTGCTCATGTGGGTCTGCATGTGTTTCCATGCTTGACTTTGGGTCTGCATCTCATTTTGCATCTGTTCATTATGCACATAGTCCTTGTTCCTTCAAATGCATGCATTTCCACTTCTCATAGCTCTGTTTCATTCACTTGCCAAAAGGTTAAACAGCACAACCCGAATTCTGTTCAGATTGTCCATTTGTATATTGCATGAGATATGATGGACTTGGAAGGGTTATGCCAGACCAAGTTTGAATCCAGATGTTTTCTTCAATGAATATGTTGTTCAGATATATCACTTTTTTACTTCAGCTTTAGACAGAGATATCTGAAACTTGAAATTACAAGACTGATGACTGCAGGAAGATTTGATTCTCTTTTTATGGATAAATCCTGTAATCATTAGGCCTAACACAAGGGCTGTGGTTAGGTGTTAGAAGTGAGCCAAAGGCTTAGTGACCAAATAGTCATGTTGTTTAGTTCAAGTTTCAATATGCACAAACAAAATCCTCTCATGCATACAGTTCCACATGGAAGTGGTGTAACAAACAGGTGATGATGTATTGCATTTCCTCATCCCACAGTTTATTTAAAACGGATTTTATTTTTAAGTACTTTGAGTCACGTTTTAGTTTCACTTCCATGAAGGAAGCTTCAGCTATATAAGGTCAAGTGGTCTGTTCATTTAGGATGCATCACTTCCTTCTAAGAGCTGACAGGTTAAACACACTTCCTGTGCTCTGGACACACTGGATACTGCTTTGTCCTCTTCATTTGATGTTTCTTCTGTGGAAGGATTGAAGATAAGTAGGAACTTGAGATCGTGTTAGTCATGCTTCTAAGGCTTCCAAGAGTATGATCTCTTCACTTGGGCTGATGCCCACCTCTTAGCTGTTTCTAAATACTTGGTGGACTCCTGTTCTGCTCCTCTCTATTACCAGCAAATACCTGAAGTCAATGAACCATATTAACTGAGAGTAGCTTTATGATATTGAATTTTGTCTTGCATATATGATTGTACCCAGCAGATATCTAATAGCTTCCAAAACCATTCTCTCTCTGGTCATGCTCTTGTCATTCTGCAGGGGTGTTTGCCAGCCCCCATGCACAGTTCTCTAGGCCCTTTCTCTCCATACTCACCAGCACCTTAACCCAGATCAACACCAGCTCACTCTCTGTAACAGAGAAAGGGAATATTTCCTGTGGATTCTGTTGCATGAAGAGGAAATTTTGCAAAACTGTGCTCTCATCTTTGCCCTTCATTTTTCCAGGTTCTGATAACTAGCTAGGCAGCTGATACTCTATCTGTGAGGCCAAACTCATGCAGAGAACATTGAAAGAGACTATATAAAATAGTAGAGCAGCCAGAGCAGAGGCATATGTATACTGTATGTTTGTCTAAATATTTAATCTTTGTTGGAATAACTTATCCAATATAAACTAAAGGGCAAATAAGATTGCACACCCAAACAGCATCTAAATGCTCTCAAGATCCTGTCTTTATGTATACTTTGCCTAGACTTTCCTAGACCTCAAACTGAAGGAAACCAAAATTCAAGTTTTATTTATCACTCCTTTTTCCTTCTTGCTTATAATGTTGGAAATAAGTTGAAATTTAAACTTTATCTTTGCATAGAAAAAGCCTAGAGAAGTTGATGACAAATGTGCTGTTCACTGTAATGAAATTTATATGCAATGGTCATGAAGGTATTTATATTCTCCACCTGCAGCAGATTCATTGATTTAAGTATTTTGATAAGTATTAAAGTGGAATACTGAAGTAAGAAATTTGTAGCATGCCAAGAGACATGCTTAAAATCAAATATATTTTTATCTAAAACTGTATTACCATTGCATACTTTGGGCCTGAAATATTTTCTGCCAGCACTAGTCAAGTGGTCCTGGTAGTTGCTGTCAAAAGAAGCAGTGAGGAGGTGCTTTTCTTCTCACAGTCTCCAGTCTCTCCTGATCTCTACACAGAGTTCATGTGTTACTAAGGAAGATTACAGTCAGATTAGGACTTCATAATGACAGTTCTCTTTTGAGTCATACCCTTCTATTTTCCAGAAAGGAGAAACAAACACATAAGAAGAAAGGGTTTTTTAATGATATTTAACATCCATAATACAAACAATAAGTTAAACACAGTAAAAATAATTAAATAAAGCTTGAGGTTCCAGCCCTCATACAAATAATTAAAGTCTACAAAAAAAAAGACAAGTTTAAAAATAAACCCAGAATAAGTCTTGAGACAAAAAGAAAATCATGTCCATATAATATCAGTTAAATGAATGGAAATAAACTTCTGATTTTTGGTGCCTGCAGCATTCAACACATGCCAAGTCCTTAAATCTTCTCCAGGGTGCATAGTTGCATGTAGAGTGGTTGCATAATCAGACTTTCCAGAGACTCAGACGCCTTCACGTGTGACCTGGAAGTCCACCGAGTTTCCAATTTGCTTTCTTGCATCACAGTTCTTAAGTGAAATACATTAGGAGTTGGTAATGCTGACTCAGCTACTACCTTTTTTTTTTCCCCTCACTTTTTGATGCTAAGTCTGATCACTCTCTCAGTACTGGTCTTAACCGGTTAGGTTTGTGGGATTTGAGACTTAGTATTATTCAGATGAGGGGAGATTTTAGACTCAGGTCATGTGTAAAATGAATACTTGAGTTAAGTAAGTTGAAACTGTATCAATATTTCCAGAGCAAATGCTGGTTCATAAATGAAGTAGACAGCTAACTTGCTATGCATAGTATCGTGCATGGGAATAGTCATTTAAATATTAAATATTTTAGCTTCCCACTGAGTGGTTTCCAGGTAATTCAAAGTAGTAAGATAATAAATCAACCATCTCTCAGCCTCATGCCTCAGGAACACTGATGTGAGTGACTGACCACACAAGCATTCAAAATGAAAGCCTCTTATGACATTCAGGTTCTCACTGTCCTGATGTTGTCAGTATAGGCTGAATTTTGTTCATTTCAGTCCAGCTGTAGAAAAAAGGTCACTTTGGTTCAGGAAGAAAACGACTCTTGGCCAGTAACCCATTCATGCTGGAGTCAATCCAGTTAAGGTATTGAGTAACTCTGGTGTAAACACCAGGCTTGTTTTCCTTTGCACAGCCATCTCCCCAGCTGACAATGCCATAAACCATCATCCTGCCATTGTGCTCACAGACCATGGGGCCACCGGAATCTCCCTGACAACAGAAAGAACATATTAGGTCATTTTCTGCAGATGGAGCCTCTGATTATTGTTTTTCTAGAGTTAAGCAAGCTAGTAAGTACCTATGAGCTAAAGCTTTGATCTTTGAGAACATTGCTTAGATGGAACAGAAGGTTTGGCATCCACTGTGACTTCAACAGTCTTCAAAGCTCAGGAGTTCTCTAGTTCCCCCTGTCAGGCTACCAGGAGAATAGTTACCTTGGAAAACAACCCCCATCCTAAGTTTATAAGCACAGATATTAGACTAGTGATACAAGGTCAAGGCCAACATGCCCAATTCTTCATCACAGAATCAACTGTCTCCCTGTGCATAAGATACTTTTACACTTGAGGACACTTCTTCTTTTCAGTGGCTCCTATGGCTACTCTGCCCAGTAAGGTGCAGGGAAATAAATCTAGTTTTGAGGAACCTGGAGGAGCTCAGTGTCTCCTGTAATCCACTCTTGCAAAGCTATAGGTAATAAGCAAGCTGAGATTAGAACAGTTGCTATATAGCTCTGATGGATGTCTATTGGCTATTGCTTGAGCAGATTGAAAATAAGGCCTTGAGGAAAAACAGTTGCTAAGATACTGCACTTCTTGCATCTCCAAAGGAAGGCCTGGAGGTGGTAAAACCTAACTCTGGGTTCCAACTTTATTCCAGATGTTTGGCCACACTACAAGTCAACTCTACTTGACACAGTAATTTCCAGTTACATTAGAGACTCTTGTAACTAGTAGAATTACAAGATGCTGCTATATAGTAGTGTACGTGCATTTGATATTATTTAGAAAATAAACCCCAAATTTTACCTTGCAGGCATCAATCTGCCATGTGGGATCCCCAGCACAGACCATGTTGTCAGTAACTCTAATGTTGTCATAGTATTCATATTTGCATTTTGTCTGTGATATTAAGTTCACAGTGGCTGACATCAGTCTTTGAGCATAGAAGATGTCAACTGCAAAAAAAAAAAATTTCACCCTCCAAGACACAAAGAGAAGCAAGAAACCCCCAGAATTTCTGCACTTAAATCAGCATAACTGTTCCAATTCCCCATTGAAGTTCTTAACTCCACCTTACTGTTAATAAATAAGTTTCAAAGAGAAAAACAAATGTTCCAAATACAAACTATAACGATTCTTTTTTAGGGACAAATAGTTTAATATTTTTTGATGGAATTTCTGCACAAGTGCAATCCTTTGCTAATCTTCCCACACAGCTTTAATTTTTTTCTGCTCCTCATCACTTCAGGAATGATAAAAATTGTGTTTTACATCTTGGCTTACTTTGTATGGTTGACAAGTGAGAGAAGCATCAGATAGGAGATGTCATAGACAACTAGACAAGATGATAGCAAAGATCATCTTCAAGAGATGCACATGGAATGCATACAATAGATAGCAATCTTTTTTTAATATTTCCCTGATCACAGTGTAAAAATCATCGTATTCCCACCATTGTGGCAGACCAACTTAGGGAAGAGAAGTCATTCACTTACAAAAATCCTGTTTTCCATAGCCAGCTATTTCACAGTGGGTATTCTCTTTTAAGTAAAGGTTCCTCTCTGGCAAGCAGACTGTTCTGACATACTTGGATTCTACTGCACACTGTCCAGAAGTCGTCCTTATCCTTATCAAAGCTATGAACCAAGTCAGAAAAGATACAGTTAGATTTGTAGAGCAAGTTTTCCCCCTCAAGAATGACAATAGAAGTATTGGGTTGCAATTATATTTAGTTCTGGTTACACATGGCTCCCTTCATTGCATTTGGAATGAGTTATTACTTAATAACAACAACATTTAGTTTCCCAACACTAAAATTGACAAATGTTCCAACTTGAGCTTGCTTCCTCAAAGGAGAGGGGCTGATACCTCAGGCAAAAGAGTCTTCTGCAAGATCATCTTTAGGTGTTTTAAAATACCAACTTTCTAACTGGCTGTAGAGGGTGGCACACACTACCCTGAATGCCTTACAAAGATATTCTTGGATTTTCTTTATTTTAGCAGCAGCAGCTGGAGGAAAGTGAAAGGGGTGATAGAGTTCTAAATGTCAAGTGCAAAAGTGGCAAGTCTGTTCTGTGCAAGTTGCAAAAAACCCTCTCTGAAGTGGTTGCTTTAGGAATAGGCTTGTGAAACCCAGACTTACATAAAAGTCTGAATTAATTCAGGATAACCTTCAGCTAATGAGGTGCCCGATAAGGCATTTCCATGCTATATGGTAAAACCTACTGTGCATGCATTTTTTCCATCATTTACCATAGTGTGATCTCTAGGCACATAAAACAGCAGAAATGGAATGCTGCCAGCAGTGCTTATGGAAAAGCCACGTCTTCCACAGGTGCACAGACTGCCTGCCAGGTAATGCATCTGATAGGTACCACAACCAAAACTTACACAAGTGCAAAACCCATCAGCACAGGCCTGATTTTCAGGCTGTTCCTGTTCCCCTTCTTCCCAGCTCTGATTCTACTTCTTTTAGAAGATATATGCCACAATTATGTAGCCTTCACCTATCCCAGTGTTATAAAGGCCCATATTAAGATGACACTTACCAATATCATTCTCATTGCCACCTGTGTCATCTGTAAAGTCAGGGTGAGAGATGATCTCATCAACCATGAATACTTGTTCCTTATCATCAGTAACATTCAGTATGGACTTTCCAAGGAAGACTTTGTAGACAGATTTGTTTATTGGTCTTCTTGACCTGAGAGAGAATAGAGAGACTGATGAAGACCAGTGATTTCTGAGAGTAAGGTCAACAGCTGAGATCCAGTCTCAGCTCTGTTTCATATTTATTTTGATGCTGATAAGAAAAAGTAAAATTTAGTCAGCTTTGAAAGTTGATCCAATATTCTGAAGGAATGCATCCTAATTTTGCATTTGAAGGGATTAAGATAGATGTTCAGTCACTTTGAAACACGCTTAACTGGTTGCTACTAATGCAAGGCGTTGGCGCTAAAAATCCTCTGCAGGCTGCCAAAAAGATCAGCTTTCCACAGAAAAGTCAACAAAAAACACCCATAGATGTAGTAGACAGCTCATCACCATCAGTACAATTACAAAGTTTGGGGAATGGCTAAGGTAAAAATTAAATCCTGGCAGCAATATACAGTGAATTTTTTCAATTGCATCCCACCCAGTTGTCCACATCTTGGTAGTTCATTCTGCTAGATGTGGGCTCCTAGAGGCATAATGTTTCTTTTGCTGCTCTTGTTTTGTTCAATCAAAGGAACATTTTTACTGTGGTGCATTCCAAAGGAGTGCTCAGTGAGTATCACACCAAGAAATCACTTGAAGAAAGTTGCAAATAATCAGCCCCTGGAGCTGGAAACTTACGGAGTCTGGAAGCAGTGCGCTGCTGTGAGCACCCAGCAAGGGTCGATGAGGCTGCCACCGCACAGGAAGTGGTCCGTGCCCCTCACATTTTGGAAGATGCCAGCAATCCAAGGCTGAGACTCCACCTCTGCCTGCCTTCCACCAACGATCTTGAAGGTCTTGCTGATACTCCTTTGACCACATGTAGGCCCTGGGAAAAGAAGAATTTTGTTCAGATGTTCTTACAAAGAAACTTCAACCTTGTGCTATTAAGAATAAAATTAAACAAACAAAGTGCCAATTGTGTTGAAACTAATATTACTTACCACACTTCTCTATGTTGCAAGGTGTTTCTTGAATGGTATATCCCCTTTTGGTGTAACACCAGGGCTTGCTCCTTCCATTTGGGTTTCTAAAAGATAAGAGTGTTCTTTTCATAAAGACAGTTTTAAAAAGTCATAGTATCTTAAAACTCCAGATGTTCTGAGAAAACCCAAAATGTTTTGTTGCAAGATACACCAGAGAGAAAAATGCTTTGGAAAGTCACATTTCAAATATTTTTAGTTAGTAATTCAGTCCTGTAACGTTATTTTTTAAAAATGTGTTTCTCACTGAAGCACCTCTGGGGCTGTGATAATACAAGTTATCACAGCAAGAGTGATGCTTTCTTACCTGCAGTAGCTGTGTTTGCCCAGCCCAAGCTGCAAAGCATTCTCTGAGTAAGCATGGTAGCGACCCCTCCTGATTAGTGAGGGCAAGTTCCATGGCAGACATTTGTCTTCTGTTGCCATCCCTCTGTAGTCCTCTCCATTTTCAGTATAGCATGTGCTGTCAGTGTCTGAGAAAATAAATATTTTATTAGCAGCATGTTCATGTTTATAACTGTTCTGTGACAGATATGGACAAATCTTTCCAATAAGGAAAAAAGTTCTTGCATTACACTCAAAAACAGATGCAAAATCTAGACTAACTTGATTATTGTTATTAAATTTGCTCTGTATGGATTTGGAGCATCAGGTATCTTACACTTTAATGCATATTAATTCTTTAACAGTTTAAGTGAACTTCACAATCTGATAAGTTCTGCTTCTGAACACTCACAAACTAGTTCATTTTTTCCACCCCACACTAAAAGTAAGGTTGAGGTAAACAACCTTAGTGAGGAGACAGGGACAAGAAAACTTAGTGATTGTGATTTTGCACCAACTTTTACTTGCTTCTCCTCATTTAGTCTGTTAATGTAAACTGCTAAAGGCTATACAGTCATGTTTCTGGGTGCTACTTTCCCTTGGCATTTCATATTCATTCTTTGACTATCTTCTGGACCTTTTCAATCAATTTAGTTAGCATTAAGGAAGAGAGATGCTATACCTAGTTCACAGTGAATCCCAGTGTATCCGTCTGGACATATGCAACGACCAATTCCACTAAAGATGTAATAGGTAATGCATGTTCCTCCATTCAAACACGGGCATTCTGTAAGCAAAAGACATCACTAATTATAGGCAAAACATTTGAATGCAGAGGTGAAATGGGATTTCACCTAAACTAAGTTTTAGGTGTTTCATATTATTGAAAGTGTCTCTTCTTGTATGAAGGCATAAGTACAGGATAAGTTATTTCTAGGTTCAAATAGAACAGGCAGATGCTTACCCTTGTACTCTGATCTGCGTTTATATAGCTTGTAGTATTTCCAGCTATAAACCTACAGGAAAAGAAAAAAAAAAGATTTTTAAGGAGGCAGTTCCTTTTATGTGGTTTTGTTTTCCCTACTCTGTTCTCTACTGCATGCTTTCAGCAGTTTAGGTTTTTGCATGTAGCTACCTGCTGAACCTGCTGTGTGTAATCTGGATATGAAGGGGAAGTAGAACTCTAATTAAGCAAAGCAGAATGGGGAAGGAAAACCAATCCCATCTCATACAAACAAAAACCACCAAAAAAACACCCAAAAAACCCAAGTTCAGAAAAGCCCCATTGAGCTGTGCCTCTGCCTCAAATCAACATTGTAATTATTTATGCTCTAAGAACCTAAGCAGCTCTCAATAGTCACTGTCCCTAAAGCAGGGAAGGAAACCTCACCCTCTCCACCAAGCAGTGCAGCAAAGATGCAACATGCATCAATTGCCCCAGTCATTTTGGTGACGTTGGTGCTTCACATTTGTGCCATAGAATAAAAGCCAGAAAACTTATTCAACAATGTATTCTTGTTCTGGCCTTCATGGTATTTCCTCTGCTATGCAGGCTGGGTATGCCTTTCTCTATGAAATAAGATTAGGCTTTTATATATTTAAAACTTACAGACTCTAATCCCGTGACAAGTGTGCCCAAGGTTACTGTGAGGAAGATGAGTAACTTCATGTTGTTAACTTCTCCCTTTGTTCTTCTATCTTGATTCTTCTTCTATTATTTGATTCTGAAAATAAAAGAGGAATTTAGTGTCATGCTGTAGCTTGCAGGGTCAGCTTTCTTGCTTCTGTTATCTTCAGCTGGTTTCAGAATAAGTTACAATACAATTCATGAAGAGTTAAGCATTTACTTGCAGTGGAATATCTGCTTATTATTGCCATATATTAAATTAGAGGTTATACTTTGAAGGTCTTTTTGTACAGGCAGCAATACAACCAGATTTTTTTTAAAGTGTGTAAATGAAGACAGGAAAGAACTTGGAAAAATCCATACTCCATTTTTACAATATGGAGTAAAAGTTGGAAATTGGCAGAAGAATTTAGCTGCTGTCCAACTGTTTGTACCTATTGAACTGGCCATTGCTACCGTCAACAAAAGCACTGAGCATGCAACTTCAGGGTATGAAAGAGAAAGTTCCTTTTTTCAGTACCTCTGTAGCTATCAGCTGCATCTTGTTGCAGCTCAGCGTTTAGGTAACCCTGGCCACCTGCCTCTGACCACTGCCAATTCTTGAAAGTCTGCTGGTGATGTTGCCTCACTTATTTACAGTATTATAGTATTTACAATACTACTTGCATGCAGCTGGATCTTGTAGCCAAGCATGCAAAGCAGTCTTAGCAATGGTAAATAATTATCTTGTAACTACAATGGGAGAGTACAATAAAGTCCTATATGCCTTTTTTTTTTTAATTGCAGTGTAAGTCATGGGAGTATTTTTAAAGCAGTCTCACTTCTAAAAAACTGTAAAACTTGATTTTTAAAAGATTCCATGGTAATCTCAGCTATAGTTAAATTAGGGGAAAAAAAAACAAAAAGGCAATGCAGTGGAACAGGATGTACAGAACTGAGCTGGTGCTGCTCCACACTGTACCTGCTTCAGGTTTCTACACTGGACTAATTCCAGTTTGGTCCTGCAGACTGAATGGCTGCTGATACGTGGATTGCACCTTCTAGTATGACTTCATTTGGAAGAAATGGAGTGCAAATACCCTATAGCTCGTTACTGAGCACTCCTAACACGCATTAGATTCACACACTCAGTGGTGTGACCCAAAACATGGGGTATAGAGAAGATCACTAAATTCATTTGGAAAATAGACATTATGCAAATGAAAATGCTAATGCAAATGCAACCTTTGCTTGTGAGCAGGTGCCATAACACAAGAAAGCAAGTCATGCCCCAGGTACGTGGCTGTGCATGCTATTCAGATTCAGATGAGATTTCAGCAGCTCTAAGTCCCTTACACATTATGACAACTATTTTTAGCATTTTTGACAGCAATGTAAATAATTTATTCTTGGTTACCATAATTAGTTTCTCGGGCCCAGCCTCTGCACCACAACCAGCAGTACTGCTGATTCCTTTAAAAATTCTGACACAGCAACCAGACCTGACCTTCCCTGCTGCTGCGATACTGCATCACAGCAGCGCTTTTCTTTTTCTAAATTTCAGTGTAATTTTCAGAGCATTCGCTTCCTCCCGATCGATTCGGGCGCGGCAGTGGCCGGGTTTCGAAGGCATGGCACTTACCGGCGGCGGGGCGGCGGTGCCCGGGCTGNTCCGCACCGCCCCTGGGCACCGCCGCGCTGCACACACAGCGCCTGGGTGACTCAAGGAGGAAATTCTATGTGCTGCTGTTCAGTTTCGGGGAAGGGGGGTACGGTCAGGCCGAGCAAACAGCTTTGTACGGGGTAAGAGTTCTGGAAGAGGCTCCTTGGCTTCCCCGCGGCAGTCAGCAATTCCTTAGGGATATTTATAAAAGGAAAAGAGAAATATGAGTGAGAGCTGTGAAAGGAATGACTAGAAACATGCCTGGAGACATGACAGAGTGATAGCAATGATAATATGTATGTGTGTATGCATTAACAAAAAACACAGAAGGACTGTGAAGCATGCCTGAAGATACAAGCAAATGTGGTGTATTTTATTCATACGGTGCTAGGCATAATGAGAGAAGCACGAGTGATCTTTTAATTATAAAAGATTAAATTCTTTTAGGTGTGGGTTAAACACAGCCCGCTGGGAGGGAGTATTGGGTCAGAATGTGCGCTTGAAGCCCTGGGTGTGTTTTCAAAGAGTTGTCTTCAGCTGAAACACAGGACAGTGGGGCGAGGTTCTCATGCCAGCTGGAATCTGTTAGGACATGGGGCTTACAGCGGGTGCTAAACTCATCTCCAAATTACTTATACTCCCTTGGCCCTGAGCAATCTTCTGCTTGTGAGAAAATGGTCATGGTTTTCTTGTAATTTCTGTCTCCCAAAGAAGTATTCAAAGCAGCTCATTTCGTGGGATGAGGATTTGAAGTGACAGATGTCTAAGAATGCAGACCCAGCACAACAGATAAGCTTTCCTGGCCCAGTTAAATGTGATTTTGTTCACATTATGCTGTGATGTTACAGCAATGCAGAGAATAACAGCAAAACAATACATAATATTTGTGCATGTACTCATAGGGTTTAGCTTCGGGTAGTGCAGGTGACTAAGGTGAGGTAGGTCTCCACAGGCTGTGCACCTCATGAAGAGCAGTTTCTTTAGAGGTCAAGTAAGAGGATTTGACCTGAAATTCCCTCAAGAGAAATATTTTCATAGCTTGAGAATTCAGGGCTTAAGGAGACTACCTTTCTATGTTTGCCATGTAACAACTGGTTGAGTATGGCTCAGCTTTCTTCTTCCCTCCCTATTTTCTATCTGTGTCAAGCCTGTGGTATAACCATATCTTTATTTAGGTACTGTCTGCTTACATCCTCTATTCCTTTCTGTTCAGATCTTCAGGCTCACATCAGAACAGATCTCACATTTTCAGAAAGCACACTGAGTTCACAATGGCAGGAACTGAATCAAGAGAAACAGCTCTTGTTCAAGTCCATAAGTGAACATAGGTAAGGAGTAAGCCTTTCTGGATTTCAGGAGAGAAATTTGTCTCACATTCTGTGGTGACTTAATATATCAACATCACAAGTAAACCCTTAGTTTCTCAGACCCTCTAAGAAACAGGGCAGAAAGTATCAGGGTAGAATCCCCATGGCACTCTCTCCATTTCAGAGGAGTGGCTATCAATTAAACTTATTCTAAAGAGTCAATTCTGCAGAGGGGGAAATAACCCAAATTTTAAAACCACTCTGGAACATTTACTTAATTAATTTTAATACACCAACCTTACACATAATAAATTAAGAAATAGATCATGGTTTGATTCAGCAGGGAGAGCAGGGAAGAGCCTGGATGCAGGAGGAAGAGGGCTCCTCAGGCCTGGACAGCACCTCTCCTTCCTCCTCCATGCTCCCAAGGAAGAGTCTCTAGGCCTTCCTCAATATCTCCTTCTGGAAAAAATCCCTAGAGCAACTGTGTTTCCTCTTTTATATTTTTGTTTCCTGAGAAGTGTGATCAGTTATCCTCTCCCTGAACCTTTGACCAAGTTGTGCAGATGGCCCCTGTTCCTCATTTTCTCCTTAAAAGCTGCAGGTTCATACTTGTTTTCCAGATCCAAGAGCCAAAAATCTTTGTTGTGTTCACTCTGACAGAAGATACAGAAAGATTCAAATTTCCCTTTTTCTGCCATTTGTCATATACTCAGATTTTACTGAAATACTGCCCTTCTTAAGTACATCTAGAAGGCCCCCGGGAGAAGTGACTTGGGCTGTGGTGTCACAGTTTCAATCAGATTGGCGACAGCTATGGATCAGAATTTCTGACATTTTTGCTGTGCTGCTTTAAAGCTATTGAAGTTCTTTGGTCTAAATATTTGTACTGCCCAGATAGGTAAATGAGTTGGCACTGAACTGGACTGAAAATCAGGTTTAATAGAAAGATATCCAAGCCAGCTCCAAATAAGTTTGTTTTGGTGTTGCAAGTAATCTCTCAGCTGCATTATCTTTATGATCATTAAATATTTCCTAGGAAAGCAGAAATGCATGGGACAATTTCCAGTATCTAGATTCACTGAGCTGGCTGATGACTGGCACAACAAGAGCTGAAGTGAAGTTTCAGGTAAAATCAGCCTTTGAACCTTGTTATACGTCCTGCCTTAAGGCAGAGACCTTAGAAAATCTGTAGCATGGCACGTCTACCATGTCTTCCATCTGACCTCAAAGCTGGACGTGCCAGCAGAGATCAGAAATGCACATGCTCAGGGAGTGGCAGGGATGAAACAGGACCGGTTCTGCTGCCAAGGGATTTTTGGTAGCTTCAGGGTCAGCATTTGCTCTCTGTTGCACGTCTCAGGAGTTTAGAAGGGCTTGGTTACAGGCCATGCCTTCTCTCCAGGAGAAGATAGGATAGAGGAAAAGCAGGGCTTTATAACTCAAAAGCAAAGTTATTTGCGAAGAGGAATGAATAAAGTTAAATGCCTAATGCAAAATTCTCAGTGGAAGTGGAACTTAGTTGCCCAGTAGATACTGATTATGAGAAGTCATGAGGTTTGTGAGAGACACTTGTACAAACTCATGAACAAGTTTTGTAGTTTGTGCTTTCCACAGTTTATTTCCTTTCCTTTTACATGTCTGTGGTTTCATCACTTTGATCTCTTAACAAAATTTGGCAGAGCTGTAGGCAGGATGGAGGGAGGAAAGATTTCTGAAGAAAAAGGAGTGGTAAAGTAAGTGCTAGAGTGACCCTGTGGAAGGCACTTTACCTGCTTCGTAGGAACAAGCATCTACATGAGAAAATACTATTCACAAAATCTTGCTCATTTTTGTAGTCAGGGCTGTTAATAATACGGCTTTGTATATTTCTCTTGTTTGCACCTGGATTATATCCCAGTGTAAAGAAAATTTATACATCTATTATGAGCTCCTAATGTGATTTGAGTCTGCAGTCATATAGCACCTCTCTAAAATGGAAGTCAGATGCAGTGGATCTAACCCTGAAGAACAAGTAGTATCAGACCCACAGCCAGGCAGTTCTTGGGTTACTGTGATTTTGTGTTTTAGTTTTCAGTTCCAAATAAAAATCTTGCTGATTCTTTTAATTTATTGTTGAATTAACTTGAATGTTTCAGATTAATTGGCCAGCCTGACTTAGCAAATTGGGAAGATAACATTCCATTCCAGCTAGATGAGAACACTGACCCTCAGAGAAATACAAGGGTTTTATCTCATGGTAGTGCACTGAAAGAGATTGTGAGGTTTGCATTGTTCTACAGAAGTTGCTGGGGTGGAGGTATTATTGGTTACAGTGTTCATTTTCACAGCTGATGGTAAAATAGTAAAATTCAAGAGAAATACCATCTACCATACATTGACTCTAGTGGTCCATCAGTAAACCCTAAAAAGCTAGAACTCCCAGGGAGGTCAATAACTATAAATATTAGTAGCAAAAACTGCTACAGAAGGGCTGTTCTACAAGGAAAATTTTAGCCTGAGGCTTTATATTGCCAGAAGTCTGGTGGTCATGAGTGCGTGTTCTGGTTTATATCCAGTGTAAGGAACATCAGAATTAGTCCTTTGACTAGTAAAATGTGTGGTTTGCAAACGTGCATTTCAAGTCCCCTCTACTCATGGTACATTATGAATGGAGAATTTTAATTTGCATATGAGCAGTTATGTGTGCTTAAACCTCTGTCATCTCGAATGAAAGAGCAGAGTTAACCATACATCGAGTATTTGCTCAGTGATTAAGAATACAAAAGCTAAGAAAACACCTGGAAGTCATGCCAAAAGATTGACATGACTTGTCATCTCTATAATGATAATAGCTTCTTGTTGTCAGTTTTGTTAAAAAAAAATAGTTTGTCATTGAGTTAAGTAGCCCTAGCTGTGGGTATAGAATTTAAAGAACATAGCTATATTTACCATTGCTTTGCGTATTGGAATGTAGCTTCAAACTCAAACTATATTTGGTTACAGTTAATTTGGCATTAGGGTAGAAAGGATTTTAAGTCAGTCAGAAAATGTGTTACAAATTTAAGGGAAATTTTCTAGTATAAAGTTGATTCAGATTATTTTGTCTTCATCTTGAAAAACATGGGTACTTTTACAGTAAAACATTTTGTATTCTCTCTCTGATGTTATCCAAGTTGAATTTTTTAATCAGTTTACTTCTAGCTCTTGAGATAATAAATGGAATTACTGAATAAACCATTAGATTTTGAAATGTAAACAAATAGATTTCAAATGTTACGTTATCACTATTCATAAAGTTAAAAATATGAAATTTGCTCTTTAATCTTATTTTCTCAAATTACTGTTTGTATGAGTCCCAGGAATTTCCAAAGTCGCTGATTTTAAGTTGAACGTGATTCATAAAAATTCTTCTTCTTTAATGACTCTTGATTACTTGTCAGTTGTTTGTGGTTGGAATCTGAAGCAAATGATGATCTCATTTCCTTTAGGTACAATTCAGCTACTCAGGTTTCTTTCTTTATTTTTTTTTCCTTTTCCTTGCTGCCTACTGCTTTTCCTCTTATCTGTGTTATCTGTGTGCACAGAAGTGGCAGAGCATTCCCATTTGAGGGCCCTGGACTCCCTCGGGTGCCTGTGGGCACTGCCTGTGTCTCTGCAGGCAGTGGGAGTAGCCAGGGTTTATCTCTGAGCTCAGGCAGTGCCATTGTCAGTTTTGTTAAAATCCCCGGGCACGGAGCCTCTGCCAGTCATGCGTGGAGAGAGAGCAGCTGCCACACGAGTGCTCCTGGGTTTGTGTGCAGGGATCTGTTGTCTCAGTGAGCTGTCCGGATATGGGTATTTTTCAGAACAGCGATGATCACATCTGAGAGTTTCTTCATCAGCTTGGTGTGCACCTGCTTTTAAACTGTGCATTTATGAAAATTCATTGATTATGAAAATCAGCAATCTCTTTGACATTTGATCAAATTGCTCATTTGAGACAGCTAATACCTAGAATTTAAAGATTAGTTGAGCTACAGGTCTTGCATCCAGATCATAAATACTTGAAAATTATGTTTGTGTTTAGGTTTAGGCCTGTCTTTAGTTGAAATCAAAGTGCTGATAGCACTGAGGGAAACACAAAAAAGATTTCTGAGTCTGAAAGTAGAAGGCAGAAAACAAACAACGAGGGTTTTTAGGGATTCAGTTGTGCTTCACTCCGTGGTCTTAAATCCTGAAGTAGAATATTTTTCAAAGGAATCCTTTTTCTATCCAACCATTTACTGGTCTGGAATAGCACACTGAAATCCAACATTGGAAATTTACAGAAACAGCTACTTTTGGACTATTATTTCTGCAGTGCGTCAGTCAATCAGACACACATTCCACAGGGAACCCAACAGACTGAAAGCATGCCAGTTAGCATTTTTCTGGAGAAAAAAGATGTGTAAAATCTTGGAAGAAAGCAGATTTTGGGGATTGACCTTTGCAAGCTGTGTCCCAGTGATGGTGTATCCAAGGAAGCAGCATTCCCTAAACCCCCTGTGCAATACAGCCGAGGTGAGAAAACTGGCGCTGTTCATCTCTGAAAGCTGCCTGGGAAGATCATTTAGGATTCCACTCCCTCTAAGGCATTAATTATCTAAATAAATACAAGATACAGGAAAAAACTTCTTAAATCTTGACATTACTGACATTAGTAATGGACTAAAGAAGCTCTGAATAGAAAAAGGCAGCTCTGTGACTTTATAGTTGAAGGAAAATGTTGCTAAATGCAGAAAAATGGTAAAGAGCCCATAATGGTAAAGATTTCAGTGTGTCAGGCAGTCTCAGTAGACTTGCAAGTGAACAGCTGTTGAACAATTCAGAGGATAAAGCATTTTAAGGAGAAAAAATAAGTTGCTTCCTGGGTGCTGTTGAATAACTGCATTCTTCTTGCATAAGCTCATAAAGAAACTGCTGAGAAGAAAGAAGAAATAGAATTAACTTGGGTACTCTTGGGTAATAATAGTGTGTATATCGAGTGCTCTAATAATAGTACTAATCTTCCCCCCACCTCCACTCCTTTGGATGTTTTGACTGTGTTCTTCCCCTTTTTTTAGTTTGCTTCCTGTAACTTATTTCTAGTATGGACACTGTGCTATTTTCCCTAATCTCTGTTTGCTGATAGTTGTTTCATAGTTTATAGGCTATAAGTAAATACATCTCTGAAGAAAGCTGTGCTTGCTCTCCTTATCTGTCTATAGCAGTTGCAGATTTTATGGACAAACAAGGTGGACAAAAAAAAAAAAACCAAACCAAACCAAAAACAAAGAAAAAGGGAGATTGCAGAGCCTTCTCATGTATCATAATCCCAACAGAAAAACAGAACCTAAAAAAAAATGTTTTATTTGCAAAACAGGCCTTTTTTCTTCTTTGTGCAAATTCTTCCAGAGGGAGGTTCTGGCATAGAGTGACCTATCATCAGTACCAGCAGGAGTATTCCTGCCAGAAAACAGAAATACTTACTTGTTGTCTCTCCCCTCTGTCTCCATGGCTTTTTCTTGGCCCTACTCACTACTTATGCCATTCTGTGATTTTGGGTAGAACAGCTGGAAATTACAGTGTTTTCATCCTTCTGAAACATAAGTGTGTTTTTGACCAAAATATCTCAAATTGAGATACAACAAAGTCTCCGTCATGTGGAGTTTTTGGAGTGTGTCTTCCCATTGTTCCCCAAGAGGTGCCAGGAGTGTGCTCACTTCTTTCAACAGACCAAGCATTGAGGGAGACTGTCATTTGTGTTGGAGCTTTGTGCATGAGCAGGATGGAGCCACTGCTAGATGTTCCTCAAACTTTTATTGCACCATCAGTCTCATAAGAGGTTTTAGACAATTGAAAGATGGCAACAGCTCATGTCTTGCCAGCAGCAGCTGAAGATTTCTTTGTTACAGGGCATTTTAAAAACTTTCTGGCCAATAGCATATTGCTAAAACTTACAGAGAATTGTTTTAGCCTATCACTGAAAGCACAGGTCCACCTGCTTCAAACAATGCTTGCTTGTATGCTTTCTATTAACAATAAACAATACTCTTATTAAGCTTAAAACCTTCTACTATCTTGCTGGGCATATTTTTCTGCAATCTTAAGGTCTATCCTAAAACTCAAACTATTGTTTTATGTCCTTGCTTGCTGTACTATTGTAACTTTTTCTACTTTCAAGCTTTGCAGTTGCATCTAATTCTAAATTCTTCTGCTCTTTCTGTTTCTGGGGCCTACTTCTACAGCTTTCTGAAAGCCTTCTTACCTTTAATATTTCCCACAGTCATTTACAGGGGAGATGAAGGCAAGGTGGAGAGCAGACTCTAATGAATCTAATGAATCTGTGAGGCTCAGAATCGTGGGCTGCAAGCTGATAATGTTGTAGACATGATCAGGAAGGTAGGGAGGGAAGTGGGGAGATGGGCAAAGAGGCAGTGTTAAATCTTGCTTGCAGGGAGAAGGGTAAGAAAAATGTTTTATTGTCAAAAATGGAAGAACACACTGCTGCAACAAGCTGAAAGATGCTTATCCATGGACATAATACCGGACAAATTACTCTCTGGACAATGTAGGCTGGCCACACAAGTTATTCAGGAGGACTCAGCATCCAAAGGATGAGTGTGAGAGGATAGGCCTAGAGGGCACAGGTCATGAGGTGCTCTGAGAGTGAAAACAAATTAAGTGTAGTTGACTCAGTGAAGAACAGGCATAAGAGACAGGATGACTTGATTGAAGAGAATTCCACAAGAGATGCTGTTGCAGGAGCTTGTCTGAGAGCAGACAAAAGAAGCATAATTGCAATTTTGAAGGCTTCTGTCAGGCAGAAAAGTTGCCTTGCTTTCAATGACACCAAAGAAAGTGGAGGATGCTTGTTTTGGACCAAAAAGGACTAAGAAAGATGGAGCTCATTATAACGGAGTTAGATCTTATGAAGGGTCTTATGAAAAGGTAATACAGGAGAGATGTTTGAATTTACTCTTTGACAGAGTTTACAGAAAGTTTACAGTAGAGATGTAGCATCACCCACATAGAGATGGCAAATCAGTTTGTGTTTCCAAGTGAAAAATGGAAACCAAAAGAGCCATTTCAAAGTAAAAAAATATTGTGTTAGAAGAGTATGAAGAGATTCAGTGAAGAAGAGAATTGTGGAATGTGGCCTGTGATGTGTGAAGGAAGCTGCCAAAGCCTAGAAAAACAAGGATAGAACTCTGCCTCTTAGCAGTTCTGTGAGAATAGTCTGAATTCCATGCAAAGGACAGAAGAAGATTAGAGGAAGCCTTAGCTGTTAGTTTAAACTGCAGTTGGAGGAGGAACTCCACTGTTAGGTTTGTATTTGGTAAGCTTTAAGGAGATCACCGTGTGAAGGAGTCGCAAGTATACAGTGGGATATTGTTAAGGTAAGATTTAGTGTAGGAAAGAACTGGATTTTCCCTCATGGCACCTGGTGATGAACATTCATGTTGCCATCCAATAGGAAAGCATTTGTGGCCCATGTGAATTCCCCTGAGATAAATGGAAATTTCTAATGTAGTCTGTGTAATACAATTCATTATATGGAACTACTCCTATGAATAAGCATTTACTCAGGGGGTGTAAGGAATGTCAGGACAAATCCTAGGCTACTGTATTATGCTGTACTGAATATTACTTAAAATCACCTTGCGCTGTACTGAATATTATTTAAAAGAAAAATAGCTTAGGTAGATGCTAATTTTCTGTTCATTGCAATGGAATAGGTCCAAAATACCTACTAAACCAGAGACAGGAACTCTCTTCTGAAACACATGTTTATAAGCTCAATTGCTCCATAGCATCTTTATACTACTCTAACAGGGGTCAGTATTTGGCCCATAATAACTCACTGCTATTTTCTTGTATCCGCCAAATTATAGAAAAAGCCCATTGTAGAACATATATTCCAATGGAACAGCTTTTCCTGAAACCTGTCTGGTTATTCATTTGTCTCTTGGGCCTCAGATCTGTTTCTCTCTCTGCAAGGTCTCATCAGAAAAAGGTGGAGATTGGCTCCTGCCTTAGACCACCCTTTTCACAAAAGCTAGAAATTCGTGCCTTAGACTGACACGACCCTGGAATCCAAATCTTTCCTTGCAGGGTAACTGCAAAAAGTGAGTGCTGCTACTGCTGGCTCTTTTGTCAGGCTCCTGCTCTTAGAAGGTAACTTCATATGCCTTGAGAAGGAAGGATGTTTGTAGTGCAGGCACTGAATGCAATGATTCTACAGATATACCAGAGGACCTGTTTAATGTTTTCAGGGAGTGCTCTCATAGGACATAAGAACATCAAATACTTACTTGAGGCATTCTAAACCAGGTTGAGCAACTTTTTTTTAATGTTTCCATCCCTAAGTTTGATACATATGAAAATTAAGCTGGTAAGAGTAATGATTTTCAAGCTAAATTGCAATAAAGGTAATGTAGGCTACTAGGTCACTTGCTTCAGATAGTTTTAGGTGATTAATTGCTATTCCTCTGCCTTTCATTCTTCCCCCTGCGTGATTCATAATGAAAAAGGGATTTATCTTGTCTTTCACAGTATAGTGATATATTAGTAGGTGATTCCACAGTAGTATTCAGTGCCAGCCAGAGGTGTTTCCTTTGATTCCCAAGCATGTCACCACATTAACATGAGATCATTCCTCAAAGTGAGGTTCATTAAACTCACAATGCTGCCCAGTTACAGCTCTCAGTTCTGGAGCAAGATAATTTGGCACACTTGGACCTCTGTGTTTCTGTGCATTGACATCTATAGGCATGTATGACATTTCCTCTCTAGCTGCAGAGACTGATTCCTAAGAAAAAGAAAGAAAATGCAGAAGAGGAGAGACACGATCATTTAAGGAACATAAGAAAACCACAGTCTGAGCATGTGACATTCAAGTCTGTGCAAGCATATGTCAAGTACTAAAAATTGAAACAATTCATGTTAGTAACTTTGGACTAGGCAATGGCTAACTTTACCTTTAGCATCTTCAAAAAACCCCTATTAAACTATTAGAGTGTAAATATAAGCTGTACTACATATGTATGTAGTATTGACCAGTCAAAAGGCAAGAGAAATAGTATAAGCTGTTTTGGTTGTTAAATGGACATTTTACAGCAATTTCATGAAGTGAAAAGAAGAGTTGATACCTAAACATCTGGTGCGAGTCATTTACGAGATGATTTCTTCAGATGTTAATTGGACCAATGCTTTTAGAGCCAGTAGAGTCCAGGAGCTGTGACTCATCAGGAGTGCTGAGAAACCTGTGATTTGACAGGTAGTTCTCTGAGTCCTGGCATGAAAATCACCTTCTGAAACAATGGTAACCCTTCTTTTAAGTAAGTCCTTCTAGGAAAAGAAGGAGGCAAAAAGCTGAGCAGCTGAAAGTCAACATCATGTTTTCTTTTTTTTCTTTTCTTGATTAAAAAAAAAGTGTTTATAAGCACTGCTTTTAAACAGTTGATTGACAATAGGGGTGTGTCATTATCTGTTACTCTGTTTCAAAGCCCTGGAATGGTAGATCTATGAATGACTGAAGAAAACAGTGAACTCCTGAGTTTCTGTAGGTATAATTGGCACCTCATCTCTGTATTCCATAGCAGAGCAATTATTTGCCGTGCAATGTTAGATTGTGGCTATGGGAAATTCCACAGTAAATACTTAAAAGCTGCAGTTTTAAAGGTATAGGAATATTTGGAATGCTGTGATCTATTTGGGCTGCTTGTATATAGGAGAAAATTACATTAAATGCAAAAGATTTGGTTCAACTCTTAGTGCTTGGCACATATGCAGCCCACCTTAGGTCATCTGAGGATTTCTGATTTGAACTTTTGAGTTTGCCAGTGGTTCTTAACTTCATCATTCAGGTATGGAATAGGGTGTCAGTGCTGTTACTCTACTGGCAAAAATAAAATAGTGTCCTAATTCCTTGAGCACTAAATCTCAGAGAAATTTGAATGTTTTAGCAATTCATGGTTAGGCTTACACAGTTGTCTTCTCATTCCACTACTCTCCTTTTGGGCAAGCTTCTTCAGAAATCTAGTAGTTAACTGAGACTCAAGACTAGTAATATCTTTCAGAAGGAAAAATGATTTAGTGCCGATTAATGAAGATGTGAAATATTGGGTACTTTGGCAGACGTGCAAGTAGTCAGATATAGTTTAAATAAGCTCTCAAAGAAGAACTTAGAACTGGGCTAATAATGAGAAATCTGAACAGAAATATCTAGTGCTTACCTAATCAGCCTGATTTTATGCATATTCCTAGGACTTGACAAACATCTAAGCACAACTTGCCAGAACCTTTGCTAATGGAAATCATAGCAGGAGAGTCACAGAACTGTAGGAGTGCCTAGGCTGGGCAGGGTTGCAGAAGCAGCTCTGCAGTCCCATGTGCAGCTGAGGTGGTTTGGACTGGCATGCAGGCATGACCTCATGATAAACTCACTGATCCTCACTAGGAATTAATCATTTGGCTACTTGCAACCGGAATCCATCACCAAGAGGAAGAGGCTGCTGTCTTCCTTTTGCATTTCATAAGGCCAAGTACATTTATCAGCACTGTTGACCAGAGACATCGCAATGAATTTATGAGCTGATTTCTGTCATTTCTGATAATAGTAACCATGTAAAATTTCCCCACCAGTAATTTATTTGTTTTTGGAGACTTGTAATATTATAGTGACCTAAGAGTTGCTTGTTTTGGTTTTGTCGCTTTCTAAAAGTGTTGTTCAGCCAAAGATATGGAACCCTGACTGACTCTCAGAAAGTTTGAGCTATTATGACTTACTGATAAGGAAAAATTACCCTAATCAATAAGATATCCATTTTATGAATTATTATTCATTCTATCCATAAAAAAATGCTTTGCCATGCCATTGAAGAAGGACATAAAGCAAGAGAAACATAAAGATAGACATGTTTTATCAGTTTTCTTTTGAAATATACCCCTTATTTTATCTTCCTAAGAAAAAGATGTCATATAGCACTTACGAAATGTTATGCATTTGAATAACCTCGTACAAAGTCTATGGGGTGGAATAGTCAATTTTGAACAAATGTTATTCAAGCTTTGTGTGTTCTGAGACGTTATTGTCTTATGTTGTGAGGCTGATTTTCAGCTAACCAGCCAAGTAGTCCTTGGAAATACTACAGGCAGCAAGAGTCCCGCAGGAAGTGGTATTTGTGATTCAGTCAGCGGCACCTTGCCCACTGAGTCAGTGTTGAGCCAAGGTCCAAATGCGTTTCTAGATGTGGAATATAAAACTGAAGTCATGACTGCTGCAGCCACTGGGAAATTCACTGAACTATTGACGAGAACAGGGACATTAACCGCAACATCCCAGATTCCAGACAGGGATAATTACAACTTTCCCCTGCTTACTTCACTGGGAGAATAATTCTTCTATTTTCTCTAAGCCTTATACTTTTTTCCTGCATTTAACAGATCACCATCCTCTTGGCATGTTGGAAGGATGAGTGCCACAACTCAGATGTGCAGTCTGTCTTTCTGTGGGCTATGCTGGAAGTCCCAGGTGTGGCACCTGCAGTTTTGCAATTCCATAACTTATCCCACTTGAAGATGCCAATGGAGACCATCATTGTAGCCTACCTGAGCTTTTCCAGCTAGTTCAGTTTTGCAGATGAATGGATGTGCTGAGGCACTTGCAGTATGTTTCCTCTCCTGGCTCATGACTCCCCAGATGTCCAGAGTGACTCAGAAGAGCCTTTTCTAAACCAAGTCTTAATTCATGGGTAGG
This sequence comes from Cisticola juncidis, assembly GCA_013400215.1. NCBI lineage: Eukaryota > Metazoa > Chordata > Aves > Passeriformes > Cisticolidae > Cisticola > Cisticola juncidis. The sequence continues at coordinate 406,250 of VXBR01007332.1, read as the reverse complement.
AATCGAACAAACCTCAGCTAAGTTTTGATTGAAGATGCTCCACGTATGCGATCTTTCCTACTGGCTTTCACATGTCCAGTACAGAATTGTTCTCCACTCATTAGGTTTTCTGGTGATTTCCTTTTTTTTTTTTTAATCCAGTTGCTATATATACTTTAAAACTTAACAAAAGTGGGTCTTCAAAACAAAATCTTTAATGTCATTCATTCATATACTAATTTATGTGAAGGTTTGTGGTAGTAAATTTTGGCATCCAGATTCCCAAAATAATGCCAGAAGTTGCTGTGAAAAATCACAACTACAAATATGGAGTTGTCCAACAGGCAGTCTAAGTGCTCTGACCCTGCATGTAGTTGATGATATAGTGCTTAGAATTGTAAATATTTTTCATGTCAATTGTTCACAGAAATATATTTATCCTTTCCCTGATTTTATTTTTTTGTGATTATGAAATAATATCTACCTGCATTTGGCTTAAATTTAGAGAAAAAATAGTAAGCCTTTTGGTAATGCTGATTTTGGACCTGCTAACATTTTGATTAGAGTAATTGCTAGCTAGATATAAATGGATCAAATTTTGTAGCAGGTAGATGTGGTTTGGACCATTTAGTTAGACTCTATAATCTGTGTGTAATGGCTAAATGATTTCTAGGGTTATGGAACATATTAAATATTAAGTAGCTCATTTAGCAGGGGGATAATTTCATCAACATGTGAATGTCTCCATTAATGCTGGGAATGTGTTTAAATGTTACACATATCATCTTGGCTAGAAGGGGCTCATCAGCAGGTGATGCAGTAGCTTCCACAGCAGACCAAGCTACACAGGGATGCAAAATTCACTTCCCTGGACACGACAGTGCTACCTCTGAGCACCGGCTGGATCCATGCTTGCAGGTCCAAGGCTCTTTGTTCTTCATTCCATTGGAGTGAGGAATAGAGGATTATTCAATGTGAGAAACAGTGACAAGATTTCAAACTGAAACACAACACGTTCTCATGGTGTCATATGAAGAACACAAAGATTATGCACAGCACACCGATCAATCCTGGTCTTTACCCTCTCCTTCCTTTATCTTTCCTCCACCCTTCAATACAAAAGTTTCCGCTTGGTCATGAAGGAAGTGAGGAAGCCTGGATGCCACCCTAGGAGAGAAAGCTAGAGGAAGGGCTTGGTGACTTAGTCAAGCAAAGGGGAGGAGAAGGAAATGGTCATTGAAAAATGAGGTTCTAAATACAGGACTTTAGATGAGAAATATGTGGAAACGTTTCTTTAGAAGTGAGGAATAGGAATAATACATGTAAAGGAGTTTAATCATGTGCAATTAGTAAATGGAGATTTCAAGGCCGGGGGCCCTGTGTGAGACCAACAGCCAGCAACATGAATTTAGAGTGTCAATTCTCACTATGTGCTGTACCAAAAATGCCTGTTTTATGGAATCCTTGGTACCACTTTGCCCTGCAGTCCACTCACATGAGAGTCTGGTTGACCATAATTCCATTTTGAGTGGAATCCTTGCTGATGCCTTCATCTGTCATACCCTGCCTGTTGCAGCACCTTTCTTTGTGACTTCTCTCTCTCAGATATGATGATCTAGGCTGTCTGCATTCTAACACTTAAAAAACCACAACACTGCAAGAAAAAGATCGTATTGTATGCAGTTACTTTGCATGTGTCTATTAGTATCTGTTTATTTAGAAAACCAAGTAATTGTTGGGATTTATACTGTGCTAACATACACTAACGTATTTTGTGTTAGCCTATCCTAAGGTTTTTTCTCTCTTTTTCAGATATTGTGTGGCTTAAGTGTTGTTCTTAAGGTATTTCTTCAACTAGCATTTCTCCTGTAGTTCTGTGAGCATCTACAGGAGCCAGGCAAGCTGCTTGTGAGCATGCTGGGGTTTTGTAAGTGTATTGCTCCCATTTTATAATACTGAAAAGTCTTGCATAGTGCAGAAAATGAAAAACTTTTAAAAGTTATTCAGTGAGACATGCTGGTATCCTGCACCTGTATTGCCATAGTATGGAAACTCACAGAGTGCAGGTGATGAGTTGGGTCAGTTGGTAAGAACTGTGTGATCACAGACAGTGGAGCCCCTTCACAAGCAGGCAGGCTTCCTGAAAAATTCTGCTCTTAGGGGCTGGCAGAAAAGAATGACAAAAATAGTAACAGTGGTAGATTTTATGACTACCTCTTTCCTATCCTGAGCTTCCTTTCGGATATTCTTTCACATCCTGGGCTGCATCAAAAGAAGTATGGGCAGGAAGTCAAGGGATATGATTGTCCCCCTCTAGTCCATTCTGGAGTGCTGTGTCCAGCTCTGGGGTCCCCAGCAAAGGAAGGACATGGACCTGTTGGAGCAGGTCCAGAGGAGGGACATTAAGGTCATTAGAGGGATGAAGTGTCTACGAGGCAAGGCAAGAGAGATTTGGGATTGTTTAGCCTCAAAAAGAGAACACTTTGAGATGACCCAGTTATGGCCTTCCAGTACCTGAAGGGGATCCATAAAAAATACGGAAAGAGACTTTTTCAAGAGCACACAGTGACAGAACAAGGAGGAATGGCTTCAAGCTGAAAGAGAGTAGGTTTAGATTAGACAGTAGGAAGAAATTCTTTGCTGGGAGGGTGATGAGGCACTGGAACAGGTTACCCAGAGGAGTTGTGGAGGTCTCATCTCTGACAGTATTCAAGGCCAGGTTGGATGAGGCTCTGTGATGCGTGTCCCAACCCGTGACAGATGGGGCTGGAACAAGATGATTTTTAAGGTCCTTTCCAACCCAAACCATTCTATGATTCCTAGCCTTTGGGGGACTGTGAAGATATCAATACCTGCTGAAGTAGTAAGTTCAAGTTGCAAGAAAGAGTTAGTAGTGGAAGACTTATTGGAAAGATCTTGCATTCCCAAGTAGCTAAGGCAGCTCAATTGCTTTAGGAAGATTTTTTACAGTGTATCAGTGCAAAGTCATTGAGGGAACAAATTGCATTGTCCTTTCCTGTACAAGGCCAGGTTCATGAATAGGATTTTTTGCCCCTTCCTGCACTCTGCTATTTCTGAGCCTCATGGTATTGTGAACAGGCAAATGCTATCTGCTTAGGAATTGAAAGGGAGGTTGTGAATGTAGATGAGTGGTGGGCATCTGTTTGCAGCTGTGAAAGAAAGTAATGTAGGGCAAGCTTCCTGCTGAGGTGTGATTCACTTGATCAAGATATTTCTGAAAAGTTTTCTGTCTGTTTCATGGATAAAAAGTCAAATACCTTAGAATGGATGATATTAAAAGTTAAGTTCATTATCTCTGATGGAACTTAATGCAAATTGAGTTCCTCTTCATTGTTCTTGTTTCAAAATAAAATGGTAGAAATGAAAGTCCAGGTTTAACTCTTTTTCTCTGACTTAACACAATTGAGTTCTGTTTCCAAGTTGTGTTTTTAAATGCTTATGAACCATCAACTTCAAAATATGAGAACAAAAACTTGATAGTTTTGACTTGACAAGAACTAGGATATATCAGACATCCTGAAACTGATTCTGTTTTTGAGGTAATGAGACAGGAATGAGTTTCACATGGTGAAATTAGTCTGCTTCAATTCTCTCAACTGGTACAATTAATTATTTTTCCCATTCAATTAATAAATTCAGTTTCTTTAATTAAAACACCAAAAATCTTTTAATGGAAATAATTTCATGAAGGCCTTCTAAGAAAAAGAAATACTTTTAATGCAGCTGCTTGCCTCAGAAAGTAGCAGAATGTTCCACAGAGTATTATTCCATGAAGATCAAAAGTAACTGCCACATCTGGAAAAGATGTAAGGAGAAAGAGTTTCATGGAGAGAGGCTAGAGATCATCTTTCCCCTGCACTGGTCTGGTAGGTTAGGAACTAAACCTGTTGCCAGTAGGATATTTTTTGGAAGGAAGCATCTTGGAGTTCCAGACAGACCAATAAACCAGTTCTCACCTGAAAGTAAGGTATAGCTGGGTATTGCCACTCAAGCAGCATTAAATGAAAGTTTATCTTTCCTATGTTAATTCTAGAATTTATCTGACATGATAGAGTGATGGGTTGAAATGATATCGTGTCCTCACAGGGACAAAATTATTGTGTTATTCCAAAGATATGCAGAAAGCCGGGTTTCTGTGGTATGTTTAAAAGTAGTCTGTAATATAATAGAATTTAAAAAATGGTCAAACTCTAAAGCAAGGGGCTTAATTACCTGACGCTGTATTAAAAAACAAGGTGTACTGCATATTATTTTCTGTCCTATTATGGAAACTGTTTATTTTCACCTTTCCAAATGAGCCAAAGTTTGCAAATGCATACGTTTCAGGGAATGCTCGCAGTATGGGTTTCTCAGTGCAATGCTTTGTGTGTTCTCACTGCTAATCTACATCATCTCAGAACTCACCAGTGCATCCTGCTGCGTGACATTGCACGGAATTTGGTCACGTTGTATTTGAACTGGTTTGGGATAAACAAGAGGGGGCTGTACAGTTTTGTTTAGTTTTTCAAGATTTTTAAATTATGATAAGAATAGTCCAGTGTGTTGAAATAAATGCCTTGCGGAGTTCAAAGTCATTGGTGGTTTATCTTGTAATGTAGAATTAATCCTGCTCAAAAGTATGTAAACACAGCTGAAATTGATTAAGATACCTTCTTGGGTAAAAAAGAACAAGGTTTGGCCTGGCTTATTTTTAAAATATATATTTTTGAAATAAAATAATGGTGAACAAAAGAGTTCTTAAAATTATTTAATTATTACTTGAATAACCAAAGTGACCATTTAAATATAGGACAATTGAAGCAGGTAAATTCTTTATTATTGTGAAAAGTAATAAAACAAGTAGGCTTTGGAAGAAAGTTTTGCAGCTGTCTCACACCACGTCCAGTTCTTGCTAGATTTGACACACATTAAGGAACATTATTGCTATTAATGCATTAATGCTAATCATGTTAAGGATTGTTAAGCTATTTTAGGACACAACCTAAAAAGAACTAGTTAACTCCCTGCAAACTATATCTGGAACTTCCTGCAATCCAGACGGGAAGCACAGTTGGTACATGTATTCCTGAGGGAGCTTTACCCTTGCTAGCTGAGCTCCATCCAGTAGAGCTGCAGGGGCATGGAGGTGCCACTGTGAGGCCTGGAGTCCCTTCTGGCCATGCAGAGATCAAGCTGCCCCAGCAGTGCTGGCACCAGTGAAGAACTTGTGCTTAAAGCTTTGGGGATATGTTTACACAAGTTGAATTGCCACTGGGTTGTCCAGGGGCAATACAACTTGTAGACACATCAAAGTGTGAAGCCCACTCAAATCTCTTTTGCACAGCCAAGTTACAGCCATTTCAAACTGCTTTTCTGTGGAGCCCACCACTGTCTCATATCCACAGAGCAAATCTCATTGATCTCCTGTCCTCTTGGAACGCTCCTTTGCCAAGGCTCATAGACAGATCCTCTGAGCAGCACTATTCTGCTGCCTGCTCAAGTGCCAAGTCAGTGATAATCCAGCCTCCAGGCATAAAGGCAGTGGGATAAATTATATTTTCACCTAAAGTATGTGTTTTCTTGTCCTGTGTAATTTTTGTATCTCAGTTCTGAAATTAGTGAAGCTGTATGTGCTTCTGCCATTCAGTTTGCTGAGATGTGTGGAACATACTGTACTGAGGAGTTTTGTCATAACATTGCTTGTTGATTTTGGAGTGCAGGAAGCTCTTCATTGAATCACTAACATAGAAGAGGAAAAGCAAGGTAGTATGAGCAAAGTAGCTGACTGATGAAGGACTATGAATTAGTCATATTTACTGTAGAATATCATATTTACAGTAGGATGTGTTCCTAAGATGAGGATACTCTGAGAAATTTGTGTGAAAGGTATCAATGACTTGTCCATTTTCCTCCTACCTCTATGCTGTGCACTATCTAACCACATTCAACTATTTTCCTCAGCTATCTCATGATGGGCAATCTTTCCCTGAGCAGGCCAGAATATCCTCCCAAAGGTACCCTGGTACCATCAGAGGCATGTCCAGGGGAAACCATTAACCCATCTCCCCACCCCTCCTTACAGTTTTTGCTTGCCTCCTGACATCAGATTGTTTGCTGTTTGAGGCAGTCGTGTGGTTATTGAAATACATTGTTTTTCTGGTCTGAGTGCTGTGTGGAGTTGTGACTGGAAAGTTGTGTCATTCCACAAAGATGGGGCCAAAAAAGATGGATATCCTTTACTTATTTTCTAGCTGTATGTTAAATGCTGCTGGATTGACTATGACCTACCAATTTATCCACAGAGATACTGCAAAAGTGAGGGGATCACAAATTGCAAGACCAGTAGACACCTTTCAGCCTGTTTTTTTAAGTCTGGTTACTATTTTCTCCAAAATTACAAAACAATTTGGAAATTAAGGCTTCCTATTCAACTTGGTTTCCATCTGTGTCTGAACATTTCTACCTGATGATAATTCCAAAGTCAAGAACCAGTGTAGTTCTCTCAAATATCTATCATAAGAACTATTGCTGCTGTTTTTGAACTGCTGAGTTAGAGGTGGAACTCAGAGATGGCTCACATTACCAGCTGGGCTGAAAACTCAGGAACACCAAAGTACTGAGTCCCCAGACAGGATTTCAGTGATAAATCAGTATTCACAGATGGACTAAAGAAACTGTCACAGTGTCCTCACTCTCAAATTCTTTCATAGACTCGACCAAAACTTGTGATTAAAAGTACATGAACAGCTTGCCATTTTAACTTTCTGGTGTTTCAGAAAGAACTCAGGCTGTTATATCTGCAAGTTCCTGCTTATTGATTCCCATGGGCAAAGATATAGCCTAGGGCTGTGCAGTCATGACAGCAATTTTGGAAAGATACTGTGGTGCTACCAGGTATTGTGCTTGTCACACTGTGTTTTAAAAGTAAACTATTCAGTGCATTTAAGAAGAAAGGAGCCTTGCGTTTTTGTTACTAATGTATGAATAGTACTTAAATAATTAGAAAAATTTCTGAAAAATGGTAAACATCCTATAATGTGATGAAGTAGCTCAGTTTCGGACTGGTCATTAGACGGATCGTTTACAAATAGTGAGTCAAAATGTGTCCCAAGCCACACCCTTACAATGCCACTGACGTCACAGGTTGTGACCTTAGAACAGTTGTATTCACTGTTCTCAGTGATGCAATTAGGAAATGTAATGATGGTGGTATTGTATTGCTACTTTTACAGAATCATTAGTTATAATAGCGAGAGCTCTGGTACAATTAGTAGGAGGAAGTAGCACTAATAGTCACTGCAAGCAAATACTTCCCTGTAATGCTTTTGGTCAACAGAGGCTCCATTTCTTCTTTTCTTTTCTTTTCTTTTCTTTTCTTTTCTTTTCTTTTCTTTTCTTTTCTTTTCTTTTCTTTTCTTTTCTTTTTTTTTATAAGGAAGTGGGCCAACTATTTTTAGTCACTTGAGATTAAATGGGAAGAAGGGCATCCAATTTTAAAACCAGCTTTCCCTCAGTTCAGTATAAAATTCTTACTAAAAATAGAAGTGCAAGTAGAATTTTATTTGCCTTTCTCATCAAACAAAATTTAAAGTATTTAAATGCTTCCTAGCTAGCAGGTCAGCCCTTTTTAAGAACAATAGACAAAAGTAAAACTGGCATATGCAGTTTAAAAAGAGAAGAGACCAACTTGCTGGTTTTCCTGCTCTCCAGTGTAGGTGAGAGGTGTAAGGAAAGCTGTGGCAGACAGCTGTAGCTAAGGGTACATATTCCACTGATTGCCAGCTGGGACTGGCATCTCTCACACCCTGATCCTTCCTGTAAGGACAATCAGGAGCACATTTGATTTCTTGCAGCTTTAGTCATTACTCATTTCCAGTTGTGCCCTGGAAATCACCTGCTCTATGCAACTGCTGGCACTTAACCTGCACCGAAACCAATCCCACTCAGAAATGTAAGACAAAGTGTCCTTGCAAAGTTTTAAAGTTCCCCTGAATAGTCTCAGTGTTAAATTTCCATAACATGTAATCTAGACTAAAAACACTAATAAATATACTACCTTTCTGGGGAGGACCAGCTGCAAACTGCATCACATGTTCTGCATACATGAATGCATAAATAAATGGTTTAGCTGCAGCAGGATGCACCAGAAGTTTAGATTACATGGTTTATAGGTCAGTGGAAAAACAAGGTGCAAATTTAAGTCTTGAGTTGCATTCCAGGGCTCTATTAAGATATCTTCAGTGAAATCATGTGAGCATTGAAGTGCCCTGAGGGTTGTGTAACTGTGCATGATGGTTTTGGTTTTGTTATTTCCATTTTTAATGGCTCCACAGTGATTAATTCCCTCAAATATTATTTCTGTCAGAAAATATTAAGAAAAGTAGCCTCCTGTTTTAGAAAACACAAGATAGTTACGAAAAATATCATTAATAACAACAAAACCCTTTGAAATTAAGACCCTTTTCTGATGCCCATATTTCTCTGACTTCTGTATCAGATTTTCCTTGAAAATTTCAACCTTTTAATTTAAAACTAACGATAAATATTTGTATTTTTATGTTGATGCATAGTCCACATTCCTTCTTAGCATTTAATGTGTTCCAGTTTCTAAATACAAGTTATTACAGGAATCCTTAGTACTTACTAAAACAGCTTTGTTTATTCATCGAGTTTGAAATAAAGTGGCCTGTCAGCCAAAGTATACAGTTCTTCCCCCAGCACTTGGGACATTGCATGTGCTCGCACACCTGCTGACTCTGATGGAGTCAAAGCAGCTCTGGGTCATTCATGGTACATTAGTTTACTCTGGGTGTGGAGTAATTGTTGAGATTACATAAAGGACCTCGATATGTGTGTTCTATATTTAGAATTAAAAACTGAGCGAAAGTCACGTGCCGTGGTAACAGGGGATTCACGTCCATAAGGTGTGGAATTACCTTGAGTACACTGAATTGATGAGGGTTTTTTTTAAATGTGACTTCTTTAAAATTTACCTCTTTAACGATTTTTTGAGTTGGCTCTTAAATTTGATGTTCACTTAAGTGTCTTAAGCTGATCATCCCAAAACTTTGTTTTCATGTATTTTTTGAAAGCTCTTGCAATCTATACATATTTTCTTTATTAGTCCTTCAAAAGCCTACAATAAAATAAAATTTTGTGGTTTTAAGCATCTTATAGATGTGTAGAAAGTCATGCTCTAAAAGAATTTACAACTCAACTAATATACCATTATTTGGTAGGAAAGAAAATGAGAAACTAAGTTATGGGATGTTCAACTGGCAGAGCAAAGTAATAAAATTGAAATATAGAAAAAGTAATCAATGACACTAAAATAAAGATTTCCCAAATGATTTCCATCAGCTGCAAAGTCAGTTCCTGTGTATCTCTGTCGTCTTAACTCATAAACATCTGCCCACCTAATAAAGATCACAAATACTGACAAATTATGACCTTCAGTCTCAAAGATGGCATGTTGAGCACAAGCAGTCATTGCTATGGTATAATATGGAGGTAATTTTTATGGAGATTAGAGGTTTGTGTTTGATTGAGTTCCTCCATTTGAGACACAGTAAATCAAGAGTTGTTTACTTTCCACTGATACAGGGTATTGGCATTCTAGCTGGAATGTTTAGTGGCTGCCAAAAATGTGTTTATATGCTAGTTTTTTACAGAAAACAGTATTTGAGAAGTGAAACTTCAGACTTCTAAAAAAATATATGCATACTTAACAGCAGCAGTCCCATCTGCTTATTCCCAGTTTTAGTACTATTATCAGCCATTATCTGTCAGTTCCTGGAATTAGTTTCTCCACCAGAAGAAAATCTGGGTTCTTATTCTTTGAACTACCATCAGTCAGTACTGATAAGATAAGTACATTTTTCTAAGTCTGATATTTTACAGATCCTGCATTTTTCAGGCAAAATGTTGTTCAAATTAGGTTGCAGTGTCCAAAAAAAAAGAGCCCCTTTAGGAAAAACAGTTTCCCATGTGGAAGACAGAGTCCAGCAGCTGGTAATGGTAACAGTGTCTTAATCTGATCACTGTGAAACCAGGAACAAATTTGAAATTGTAACTATTTGGAATAAGGACTGCCACAGAATACAGATTTTAAAGTAACCAAGGCCCATTTTAAAAGAAAATTACAAGTGTCTTCGTGTGCTGGTTTATGATGATAGATGTTGTGAGTCATTAGCAAAAAGCCCCAAATTTCTGTAGAATTCCTGCCCCTGAAATAGAAAGATGGTTAAAGAACTTCTTCCTGCATATAAATTTCTGTCATTACACCCTTAAACCTATACAAAGTTCATTCAGCAAAGATTTCTCATGTGCCAAATATCCAAAGGCACAGGTAAATTCCAACAATTCTTCTGCCATCAGTACCTTATTTTCATTTTGATCAGTCTGGGAAGGTTGAGGAGAAAAGGCTAAAGATCTGCTTGTCTTTCTCTTGCCCTCTAAGTGTTAATGACTGAAGATTGCCCTTTAACTAATTCGATACTAATAGAAAATACTAAATGAATTTCAACATACTTTTCTGTGAGAAGAAAACACACTTCCCCAGGCACTTATCAAGGATAATACAAGGATAATTAGGAGATATAAAGTGAGTAGTTTTCCTCTGTTCTACATACACAAAGACTTCTCAAAGTCAGTGGGGATTAAGATGGGCATGTTGGAAAAGGCAAATACCATCCTGCTGGGACAAGTGGAGGTACAACAGAGATGCTAGTGCCTGCTAGAAAGAGTAGAGAAGTATGTTTGGGGCCTGCTGGGAGGAAGCAGTTTAATTTTAGTAAAAACAGCATAATTCTGAAATCTGGATGAATATTCAGACCTTTTGGACCATGGAGGTTAAGTACTAACTTTCAGAATGTTTATGATTTTGCCAGGATTAAGTTAAATTGAAATGATGCTGCTTTCCTTGCTGGTTAAAAGGGTACTTGCTCTTCTTCCACAATGAACTGCTTGCTCTGGTACTACTCATTAAGTCACAGAATCTTAGAATCATAGGTTGGAAGGAACCTTAAAGATTATCTTGTCCCAGTCCCATCTGCCATGGGCCAGGACACCTTCCACAAGACCTGGTTGCTCAGAGCCCCATCCAACCTGGCCTCAAACACTTCCATGGATGAGGCACCTACATCATCTCTGACTAACTTTTTCTAATGCCTCACCATCCTCACAGTAAATATTTTCTTTCTAATATCTAAATCTACTCCCTTTCAGTCTGAAGCCATTCCCCCTTTTTCTGTCACGTCATGCCCTTGTAAAATGTCTCTGTCCCTCTTTGTTGTGGACTCCATTCAAGTACTGGAAGACCACAACTGGGTAACCCAGAAGTTTTCTCTCTTCCAGACTGAACAGTCCCAATTCTCTCAGCCTTTCCTTGCAGCAGAGCTGCTCCACTCCTCTGGCCATCTTGGTGGCCTCCTCGTTCCAACAGGTCCATGTCCTTCCTGAGCTGGAGACCTCAGAGCTGGGTGCAGTACTCTGGGTGGGCTCTCACCAGAGCGGAGGAGAGCGGGGAATCACCTCCCCTGACTTCCTGCCCACGCTGCTTTGGATGCAGCTGGGATGTGGTTGTTTTTCTGGGCTGCAAGTGCTCATTGCCAGGTCTCCCACTGCCTCTTGTGTAAGGCCCCGTTCCCTTTTCTCTCAGTGTTGTGCTGTCCATTATTCTATCCTTAGCCATCTTTCATTTTAGCATAGTAACACCAGCACAAAGATTTATACAAATATACAAATATTATTAAAAGTTCTACTTGATTGTCATTGGTAAATCTTTCTAATGGAACCCGAAAACTTATTCTAATCTGAAATTTTGAAAAGTTAAAATCTTTAAGTCTTACAGATGTATTCCTAGGTTGTACATAGTCTGTACTAAGAATACATAATAATGTTCTGGTCCTCTTGCAACTCTCAGGGAAGAGTAATGGACAGGTGCTCTTAACTTGTATATTTTATATCTTTTCTTCACCAAGAACACAGGATTTATGTGTGTTAAAACTTCTTGGTTTCTGAGAACAATCAATGTTAATTAAACTTGAACCACTTATTTGATGCCCCAGAAAGTTCTTACTGACAGACTTGAGCATAATGAATTCCTGTACTGCTTGGAGCTCTGTGTCCTGCCCATGCAACAGACCTGTCTCTTCTCTTTAACAATATTAAAAGCCTGTGTGTTTTACTGTCCTTGTCAGGAGCTAATCTATAGGATTGTTTTGTTGTTGCTGACATGCACAAACAGAATCTGACACTTGCAGCCACACGGCTGTGTGAGGTTTACCCGCCCAAAATCTTTCAAGTAGATTTTTGTTCCTAAATACGGACATTAAAATCGACATTTGAGTTTATTATGTATAAAATATGCAGAGCTAAGTTCTGAGATTCAGTCAAATAAACTGGGGAAAGAAAAAAAGTATTTAGATGAACTTCTTGCATAAATTTCTTTTGATGTTTTGTAGATATCCAAATGTATAGTGAGGGTCTGCGATGCATCAGCTTTCACTACCAGTGCTTCTGTTGATGACAAGAGACTTGAAGCGCCTATATTAGCAATAGACTTCATGATATGCCTGATCTGGATAAGAAAATTTGATATAACACCATGCAATACAGCTTTGTAGGTAGCCCTCCCTATGTTTGTGTGCTGAATGCCCATGATAAAAATCAAGATAAAAATCAACATATAGAGATGTACCTCTTTTGACAGTACCAGTGCCAGAGCAAGCACTGACTGAGTTTTCCATCCAGTTTTCAAAGAATTCAAAATCTGAGTCTTAAAGGAATGAAACATTGATGTAGTTGTATCAAACACAGGGTCTGAAAAATAAGGCTCCCCGTGAAGTATTTCTCAACATTTCAAATATATAGGAAACAGACTCTCCTGAAGCATGTTGGAGTTCCTCCTTAGAAGCCATTCCATATGGTTTCTTTGCAGGTGTCACCTTATCTGAACTTGAGGCCACACAGGAGTATAGGCCACATCCTTGCAGTCCATATGACTCATCCCTCACATCCAACATAAAACTAAGCTTTCTTTGCATGTTCAGTGTTTCTGATGGCAAAGAACAATTTATAGATATATCAGCCCCTTGGTGACTTTGCTGATCCCCACAGGAGCAAAAGGATTGCAATAGCATGAGAAAGAGGACTGCCTAACATCAGTCAGGTTTTCAACATATTTTTCAGCTGCTTCCTTTATTTACACTGTTATAAATAAGTTTATGCAATCGTGACTTGACGCTAAGTCTCTCTTGCTTTACATAACTGCGGGCTGCCTTTCCCAACAAAGTAGGATGTGACTTAAGAAGCCTTTTAGACTGAGAAGACCGTCAGCCTTGTAGGGTCATCTTTATTCATTTCCTCTGCACAGATACTGCATTCCGTACATTGAGGCCTCTTTTGGTCTGTTATGTGCTGTTTGTTAATGACTATTAACCAGCAGCCAAATTGCATTTTTTCTTTCCTTTGAATTTACATCTCAGGTCTTGACTGATCTATCCACATTCCTTCACTTACTTTGTGATTTTGTTTCAGGTTTTTTCCCCTCTGGCCTGCCTTTTTTGGTGTCCCACTTCTATGGCATTGAAGACTGATTATTTGACACTTGTGCTGTTTCAAAGAGTCATTTGCATTGGTATGATGGATCGTGTTTGATCCTGTATGTGCCCAGTTTCAGTTAATTTAAATTCCTTTAAAAGGAACTGGAGCAAAATATAGAAGTTTGAAAAAGCATTTGCTCTGTTCAGTTTCAAAGAATCGCTTTGGCTACATGGTGAGGTTTGAAAACCCACTAAAGCCACACATAAGCCTTGGATGGATGAAATCAGTAAACTGAAATAGAAATTTTAAGGGATTTAGAGGTAAAATATTACAAATAATCCAGAAAAGGGATTAATGCTGTAAAATCAAACAAAAGAATCTTGTGCCAGTTTAAGTTTATTGGGAAAGAGAAGCCAATGATTCATTTGGTTAGCCTAGAGGATCACAAGATGTTAGGAAACATGAGGAAATGTGGAAAATTGCTGTGACTGCAAACCAACTTTCTGTATCTATCTTCTCTATTTGTTTTGGAAATGCACCTGTCTTAGACATGCTTTCTCCTTGTAATGTACATTAAAAAAAGAGATATCAAAAAGAGGAGTGCCTGATCAAACCATTAGTTCAGAAAGAAACAGCACTGTTAGGAGGTAAGCAGCATCTCAAAGAATTAACTTTAATGTGAAGTACAGGAATGTTAAAAATGATGCTGCTCTTCAATTAATATTGCTGCTAATGGGGATCAGAATTAGTAAGTAGTGCTCTTCTGGTGAAAAATATTCCATGGTTCACTCAGAAATTTATACCACAAAACCTTACCTTTATTCCCAAGATTGTTTTGAAAGTGTAGCTCCAATAGAGAGAACATTGGAAGATTATGTTCTCAAATTATGAAAGAAAACAGGTTTTGCATGAGTAAATCTTGCTTCTCTTATTTGACTATGGCAGTAGAGTGAGGAATGAATCTAAATGAGATTATATAGTTTTATGTTTTAGAATTTTGATTTTACTATGCTGAAGAAACTGAATAACCTTGTGGTAAGAACCAAAAAAAATATTTGGAATGGAATAAAATAAGTAACTTTCTGGACTTTCTGTTGTTTTTCCCACATATTGGCATGGCTACTCTGATGTGGAACTAAACAATGATTATACTGGTTTATTCTGTAATGGAAATAGTCTTTCAGATCTGGCTTCAGCTGTTGGGTGTTTTGGGTGTTCTGTTAACTTCTTATGGAATTCATGGCGAAGCTGCATAATTCAGGAACATGTTCAGAGACTTAGCCCAACCTAGGAAATAAAATAATCCTCCCATAAGTTATGAGTATATGAAGAACGCTGTCACATTGTTTTTTTGACTTGTTTTAAAAGCTCCATAGTACTGATCAGACAGGAGTTTCTCTTTATGTTGGATACAGTGTGATAGTTTGAAGTACCTTGAGTGTAGTTCTGGCACTATGCAATGTAAATGTATTATTATAACAATATGCTATTGAAAAAATGTGTTGAGAAGGACAAATGGAGTTTGGTGAATCAACACTGCAAATGCTGTAACACATAGAAGCTCAGTAGTTTGTGAGATTTCCTTCAAATGATTTTCAGGTACTTGTGAAAATGTTATGATATGTTCACATGACCCACTGACTAGATATGAAGAAATCAGAAGTGACTCATGAAATATTTGCAAACAAAAAATGCCTTCAGTGTGAATGTTAAAACCAAACCCATTTACAGCACAGTCTCTCCTTTATGGGGCTATAACAGACTTTTGTTGTTTGCAAAAGCATGGGATTTTTGGGGTAGCTATTGATACAGAGTACTATGATAAACCACCCTGTAGCATCTCTTGTTCCCAGATACCAGTGATATACTGCAAAAATAGAAGTTTCAGACCTTTTCCTTTGAGAGGGGCATTCAGAAATGCTCTGTCGAAAGCTAAGGTACACTCCTCAAATTCTGAAACGAATCTGAATTTTACTGGTTGAATTTCTGTGCAAGTGAAGCAACTTTTCCTTGCCTTTGTCAAATGACATGCTTATCAGTTACCTGTCCTCCTTGTAGTCCAACCATGTTAACCAGTGGAGTTCTGCATTTCCTAACTCGGTTACTTGTTGTCTGAGATTGCCCAAGAATCATTCAAAGGGGTTTTATAAAAAGAGACAGTAAAATCTCCAAGCCTGTCTTTTCTCCAGGATGTAATGCAGATGTGCAGTAGTTTACTCAGGATTTTAAAGAGCTCTCCATGAGTCAACATCCCTGGTATTGTTCTTGGCCCTTTTTTCAGAGCTGAGGTTGCTGGGTCCATCATCTGTGACCTCTGGTTTTGTGGGTTTTATTACTTTGGAGGCCTCGTTTAGAAAACCATTTTTGTTTGACAATTTGTCTATTAATATGTTTGTCTTTAAGAACATAGCATATCTCTGAAATTTCTTGAATGTTAACAACTTCTGTCAGATCAGAAGAGGCAGATAGGAAAGTTCATTCTGAGTGGTTATTTCAGATGCAGAAAGGTGAGCAAAAGCCATCATGTTATCACACCAGTGTCTTGGGTCTTACAAGTGTCTTCATCAAACTGAATGAAGGATAACTGTCTTTTCAGACAGACTTTTACAGGCAGTAAAATCTCTGTGCTGGTTGTCTCAGTTATCCAGCCAAGAACCCAAGACCTCCCTGGCTGCAGGATTATGTCAGAATCCAAGTTCTCCTATTCTCCTACTGCTTGTTGTGCTTGCACTGTGTAAATCTGTTTCCTTAGCAGATGGTGGGAATGTCTATTTTTTTCTCTTCTGCAGCCTGCTCTTTGCAGGATTGCAATCAGGAAATGACATTCAATCCCTTGATCCCAGTATCCTGAACCCTGATTATGGATGAGATTAATGTATACTTTATTTCTCTCTTATTTTGAATCCTCGGTCGGCATAAAAATGCTCTCATAAGGATTTTCATTATAGTATTACTGCCACCTCTGAAAATGGATCTTTAGTTTCAGATGTTCTCATGAAGAAAATATGTTTATTGAATCTAAATAGCTCTTACGTTATGCAAATCATTGAAGATTTTTTAGAAATTACTGAAGCCATTTTTAAATATGAAAGAAAGTGAGAATTGTGTTTTTCCTGGTTTTCGGAATTTTTTGAGATTTTATGACTGCTGGAGGCATCTTCCAAATAATACCAAAAATTAAATACTGATAAAATATTGTTAATTTTAAAAGCTGTGTGTAACAGGATCAGCTTATATGCTTTCTAGACAACATACTACTTAACCAAGTCCCTCTTTTTTTAGATATTGACAAGGAAAATAATGTTTTGAGTATATTGGGATGCATCTGTTTAGTGACTTTTCTTTGACAGTCGTGGTTTTAAGCTTCAATATTCCCAGGAAATAAGGACTGAGGCTTAGGGAAATTAAATAAATCTGCAGTCATGGCAAATTAAATAGTTTAACTAATTCCTAGGCTTCTGAAGGCAGTGTGTCTCACTGAGGCTTTGGGCTCTGTAATGGATTATAATGTTAGGCAAGGAATTCATTTATGGAAGGAATAATGTTAGAAAGATTTGAGGTTAGTGTGTCAAAGACTTAACCATTTCCATAATAGGCATAAACCAGAGAATATTTTTTTAGTGTTGGACAGAGAAGGAACCTGTGTTAAAGAGGAAGAGAATGATTTCCTTGAGGTTCTTTTTTTCCCATGTTAGTATTTTTTTTTTACATATCATAACAGGAATTGGTAACATTCACATCCACATGGTCTTGTGAGAAGGATGTCATCTGAGAACCAGAGAGTTGTACATAATTTTTTAGATTTGCTTTCTTTTATAGTGGTAAGTTCAGGAGAGATCCATCTGCAGTAAATTATTAAATGATAAAAATTAATTCCATAAAATTCAAAGTAACCTTGGGTTCGTCTCTCTGTCCAAAAGCAGGGTCATTCTATCTGTGACATTGTTTCACCTGCTTTAAAAAAACTGTGATAACAGAGGCAGTTCCTCATCAATTTATTCTGGAGAAAACAGACACTCCCAGTGAGATTCATTAGTTGTTGTCCTGTCTACCATGGGCATTTAAACATTTCTAGACTCCTCATGTACTGTAAGACTTGTGTGGCATCCCTGCTCCTGCCTGTGCTGTGGCTGGTGCAGTGTGTCTGATCTCTGCCCAGAGCAGCGTTTCCTGAACCCCTGAATGCATTTGTTGGCTTCCTTCTGGCTCCTGCTGTGTGCCCTTCTTGGCACCTAGAGCCACCCTCAGTGCTTCAGCTGAGGCTTTACAAGTGCTCAAGTGGCTGGTGAAGGTTTCACAACACCATGATGTTACTGAATCATCTGTGAATGATTTTAACCCTGAGATCTCTTCCCACAGACCTGCTGCTGGGAAAGTAGGATCCCAGCCAGTGCCATCTCCTTGTTGAAGCTCATTTTCTTGTATTTGCCAAAAGAGATTAGCTATTTTTAAACATTGCTTTTCTAGTTTGCCAAAATTTCCGAATTATAGCCTGATCTTCACCAGTATTTGAGCCCTGTATGTTGAAAAATGATAATCTCTATTCTACCATTCTTAGTGTTTAGAAAATACTGAACAGTCCTGGGTCAAAGGCAAACTAGTTTTTAACACTCTACCCCAGCCCATATCAACTCTATGGCAATTAAAATCAAGGAAAACAGGCTTCTCTGGTTTGCTCTGAAGAACATTTGGTGTGCTAGGATAAGAAATCTGGTCCTTATTGTTCATGCAGGCCAGCCTGCAGAGGCTGTGTCTGTGGTGAGGAAAGGAATGCGAAGAGCAGCCTCCCTGCACAAAAGGAAATGGACCTCTGGTGAATGGGACCTAAAAGCCTCCACAGCTAACTTCTTCAAGAGCTTTTTCTGGCAGTGTCTGTACTAACCCTCAGCTTCTACATATTATACTTCTTGTTTTCTCTACCCTATAAGATGGAGAAAAGTGCATTGATATTCTTTTAATAACATCTTTTCTTGTCTTAAAAACCTCAGACCTTGCTTTTTCCTCATGGTCCTTCATAGTTATATCTTTTCCAAATGCTGTCACCTCGATTTCTTCAACCTTTTCTTTTAGTCAATGTTTTTAGTTGAATCAGCATTCATGTTGCCCTTCTCTGGTCTTTGTCCAGTTTGCCTTCATCTTTATTTTGCTTGTCTTCAAAGCTATACATATTGTTCTTCACCAGCATTCAGAAGCACTGATTTTCACCTTGACTGTCTAATCCACAATGAGACTGTAAATTTAGAACAAGTAGAGATTTACCTTTTTTGTAGTCATCTTGATATAACTACTTGATAATCATGTCTGTATGGTAGGAGAGCACTGTGTAATTAAAATGTAAATTGTCTTGATTCAATAAAGCATTTCTTTTCAGACCTGTCTGTAAGTCACATGTGTTGGAAATGAAAAATCTGCTTAAATGCATTTCTTAACCAGAGTCTATGCATTTGAAGTATTTTAATTGGAAGAAGAAAAATTCATGGTGTTTATACTTCATCATGATACTGTGTAGCCCTGGCAGTTTTCAGAACTTCTCCTCAAATTCTTGTTTATCACATACTGACTGTGGTAGACTGGAAATAATTTTTGTATTTTTAGCAGCTTGTCTACACAATCATGCAAATCTAAAGAATAAAGTTGTCTAAACTTCTAAACATAAATACCCTGGAGTTGATTCTGCAACAGATGGGAAAGTGCCAGAACTACTGCTGACATGAGGGCAGCCTGACATTAGGGGTGAAAGTAATTTATTGTAGAGTGGTTACGATGTAGTGAACAGAGGGTTTGCATTTGGGGAAATCTGTGTTGCCTTCTTCCATATTTCCCTCTCACAGTCATGACAGCTAATCAAAAGCAGGAGGTGAGACAATAAAACAGCTTAATGAAGGATGGATAAGATTTTTCTGGTTTATGTTCATGTTTGGGTTTTTTTATTCACAGGTCACATTTTGAAAAAACACTTTTCGCTTTCCCACCACCCTTTCTTTTGAGAATAGACATTATATCATCAATGACTTATTTCCAAATATTGCCCCACCACCTTTTCACAGTGGATATTGTCTATTTCTTGTTCTCCTTAGTCACAGGCTGTCACTTCTTTTCACAGAAATGGGGAAGAAGACATCAAATCACAACACATTTGAAACCCCCTCCCCATCCCCCAAGGACATATTTTTACAGAAAGAGCTGGCAGGGTTTCAGCATTTGTAGAATTTTTCCTTTCCCTATGGGTTGAATCAGACCTTGGCCAAGAAAACTCAGTTATTAAAAACAAGGCATTGTAATAGCAATGCAGCTGTCAGATGTGACATTAGGCTGTGAGTGGTACTGTAGGTGGTGCTTCTAAGTAATTGTTTTGTTACTTCATTGTTAGCGAAGAGCTTAGGGATAAGGCTGAGAGAACATGACCCTTAGCAGACCACGCATCCTCCCATGTCCAAGTCTGTTACATTTACCCAGAGAATTCGCCAAGTCTGCCCTGAGTTTTGTCATCCAAAGCACGATGCAGGCACTGTTGGTCATGGTAGTTCTGACATCCCTGTTTCTGAGGAATCCACGTCCTGTAGACGTCACGCCAGACCCAGCGGGGAGATGCGCTCATGCTGCCCTCGCCCCTGGTAACCCTGTGCTGGAGCACAAACCACTGAACAGCCCCTTGCCAGCTAAGGCACACAAGCTCAGGGGAGCTCCAAAGGATGTTGCACTTTAATGGTTTGTGGGGCTTTGCTTTTTTCTTTCCAGAAGTGAATGTGACAGTGATAGACCCATCTTAGTGCAGGTAATTTGCCTGGGAAGAAGATACAGTGTTCAAAACAGAGAAGAGCCAGCATGGCAGAGCAGGATATTGAAGAGTTCTGATGTCAAGAGGAAGTGTTCCACAGTCTGCCCAAGTGGGCACTCCAAGCAAAGCACGTGTCTCTCTCAGACACCGCTTCCTGGTGTTGATAAGTTAATAAGTGGAAGTGGTCTGCAGGGGAAGTGATGTGTTTGTCACAAGTATGAAAGTCCAAGGATTTGACTAGCAGAGTTGAAGCCAGCTGTCAGAACTGCAGCTGTCAGTTCAGAACCCTTTTGTTTTTTTTTTGGTTGGTTGGTTTTGTTTTTGCTCTTTACCTTCTAAACATGTCTTAATTCTTACTTGCATAAGAAAGTCAGAGGTGCAGAACCCAAACCCGCTTACAAGGCACTGGGTAAGGCAGTAAACAAAGTAAATCAGCCACAATCAAGTCATGCAAGCCACTCCTTTCTCCTGAGGCTAAATATAAGGAATTTGAAGAATTCTTAAAGTTAGCTGCCCAACAATGTTGCACCTGCATCTCCACCCTAGCAGTACAGATTCAGGGAACACTACAAGGAGAAAAAAAACATTTTCATTTCAGAAATTACGAAAGTTTCAATAGAGAAAGAAAAAAAATCAAGAATTTTGAGATCATGTTGGTCATGTTTAATAAAGTCATGGAAACATTTGAGGTGTTACATAGAGACCATGTCACAAAGTGGACCCAGAGGAGTCTGTGTAATAACTCAGTTTCCTTGCCTGGCTGGGTACTCCTATGAGCTAATTATAAGGGAGCTGCAAGCCACCCTCGTTTGTCAGCAGTGCAAAATTTCACAATTTCATGGCAAGACTTTCTACAGTTGCTTTGATACTTCAAGGTTGCTTGGTGTGTCAAAGCAGTGGAGAATGTCAGTTACCTTTTTCTACCTTCCTGAATATTGGAAAAATGAATTGAACACGGGAGCATGGATTTCATATAGGAAATCATAGGACTCACAAAATACTGTATTTTGAAAATATCATTAATTGAAGCAAAATCTTTCTTTAAAACTTTTGAGGTGATAATTTTTCTTCTTGCAGTCATTATCAGGCTCTGGATTGATGCAGTATGTGATACACTGTAGTGCAGCTGGGTAATGCCATGTCGTGATAAAGTAATGATGCAAACTTCTGCCAACTGAAGATTGCAAACTTGAGCTGGTGACTTGCCTTCCTCTCCTGGCCACTGATCAGTCAAGCCATAGAATGAGTTGACGGGAATGAATCTGCATTTCTGTGGATTTTGGTTAATTTTTGTATATTCCATTTCAAGTTCAAAACCACCAACTTCATGTAATTATGTTATGTGAAGTCCTGGCCTCTGCAGCTACGTTTTTAAAGCACAGGCATCAGGTGAAATGTTTATAATCAGCAGGCACCGTAGTGAGTCACCAGTCTGAGTCACTGACCTAGTTCTAGTGCATGGGATTGTGAAATGGGGTCAGATTTCCCTCTGCCACAAGGAGAGGGTACACTCAGACTGGCATCTGCACTGTGCTGAAGTGAGGCTGTGGCCTGGATGGTGGGTACTAGGAGGATCACAGAGCATGTCCTCAGACGTTTCTCCACAGGTTGATGTTAAATTAGATACCATATGAACTTTAAATTAGAGATGGCCACCAGCAACAACAGAATCTCCACAGTCCTGAGCAGGCAGACCAGTGCTCTGTCACCACCCACAGTGTTACCCTGATCTTCTCCAAGTTAAGGACAGTTATGAACACAGCCAGAGGGGCCTGTCAGGCAGGTTGTATGGTGGCGGCTCGACCAGCTGTCCATTTACTGAGCTTTTCTTAGTGTTGCCATACAGTAAGGGAGAGAGCAGCCCAGGTCAGCTCTCAGAATGGCAGGCTTGCCCTTATGTACAGGCCACTTTCTCCCTTAGCTATCACTAGCCCTTGTAAACACTTCTGAAATGATGGACAAATGTTTTGTCAGTTGCAGACATATGTTTGATGTTGGTAGAAGTTTGATGTAAACCAGAAGGTTGTTATGAAGGGTTGATTACATTCTGTTTACTCATATCCAAGCTCATTTCCCACTGGGAATTGGGTGAAATGTATTTCACAAACACTGTGGAAAGATCACAGCATTTCAGGCATCTTTCCATGAAAATTTTCGATGAAAAAAGCAATGTAGAAACTTACAGTGAGATCGTATGCCCTGCACAGGCAGTATACCAGAAGCTGCACAGCACTCTGGTGTGGGAGAAGACATGAAAAGAGATGAGGCTGGCCAGTAGCAAGAGGCTTACAGAAAAGAAGAGACAGTGGAAAAGAAAGGGCTTAGTTGCAAAACCAGTCAAAGGGTGAATGTTATGGTGTGGTGCCCATTCACAGAGCAGCTGCCCTCAGCTTGACCACCGAATTGCTAGACAGTGAACTCAGTGAATCTCACAGATTGGGCCAATCAGATGCCATAATAATTAATTCCAACTGTCCAGTAATTGAAAACAGCATAGAGACAGCAGTTCCTCATTGTCAACATTAATAAAAAATCATCTTTAGTTGGAAAAGCCTCAGGTTATATAGTTTTGAATAATGCAAAAAGAAAATAAAATTCAGGATTCTAAGATAGGCTTTGCTAGTAGTGTGTCTCTCAGAAGGGACTTGCACAGCAGCCATAGTTCTAAAATACCACTTGAAAGCTGGTGCCTGTGTGTAAGGCAGGGCTTCTTCACAGGTATGTGTCTGTCCATTAAGAAGCAATAATTTCAAATCAGATTTTCACAATATTTATTTTTGGCTGAGGATTTAAAGCCCAAATTGCATTAAAATGCTTTAGGGCCAGAGCACACAGTTTCTGTAAAAACTGTTGCCTCTATTAGTAACTCAAATGTTCCAAACTTTACATTAGTAACTCCAAAGACCCAAAGTGAGGCTTCTTGTCTGCATATTCCCGTTCTGGTTTTCATTTTATTTGAAGGATGTTATAAATGAGGAAGGCAAAGATTGTGCTTGTTGATATGCATAACAGTGCATGAAGAGTGCTGGATCTTTCCCTTTTCAGGATGAAAGCCTTTCTGTAAAGTAATATGACATTCATTTGCATCTGATCTGTAGTGTTCAGGTCTTTTAATCGACTAGCAAAGTATGGTCCTCAGGATACCACAGGAATTTAATTAAGCAGAGCTACTTTGTTTACATGGTGCAAATGCGAGCAAATTTACCTGCAGGTGAGACATGACTGAGATTTATGTTTTTCATCAGCAAAATAATACTATCACTTGTAAAACTTTACATATATATATATATTAAGAACACTATCACTTCTAAGATTTTTATGTCATTAATTGTAGATAGTTTAAGAAATTGTTCATTAAAGAATTCACATATAATTGTTGCAATTACATTCTTTCTTCCTGCCTAGCACTTTAAATGGAAATCTCAGAACTTGGTTTTACATCTCTTTTTTTGCCAGCGGGAAGTAAGGAAATGAAACAGATAAACAATTAAGGCATTAGCTTTAATGGCAGCTTAGGGGTTTGGTTAATTGTTTGGGGTTTTTCAGTACAATTTATACATGGGATTATAAAAAAAACCCAAGAACAAACCAGCCGAAACCAACCAATAAAATGCAAACAACCATCTAGCACTTAGTGTCTTTAATGCAATAACAAACATTTCTACAGTTCAGCACTTGTGAGCAACCCTAGAATAGCAAACCTGTGCAAACAACAAAAGATCTTCTGAGAAACTTTGAAGTAAAAAGTTATTTTGTGCAAAACTCAGCACTTTGTGACCATTCAGATAATGGCAAACCAATGTTCTCATCTCAGCACTTGCCTGCTCTTCTGCAATAATATACCAGTGTGAATGTATGACAGAAAAAAACCCCAAAACCAAAAAATCAAACACTGAAAGATTTCTTTTCTACATTACTTTTAGATTATTTTTCATTACTTTTCATACAGAGTAAAAATAGATTTGTTCATTTATAAATGCATTTTATTATATATGTAATCAAGTGCAAAAGGTTATACCTGGGATTTTGATATGCTGGAATATTTGTAGTTAGTAAAGGAAAATGTGATTTTTTTTTTTTCTTTTTACCAGAATCCTGATGCAACATTAAATAAAGAAGGGTGAGCTAAATTGGGATAACTCACAAGCTGAAATTAGGAATTTGTTCCTTTTCACAGCAACTTCAGTGTGTAATTCTACTGTTCACCCTGATGCTTCCAGGGTGCCTTTCTGGGTTTTAGCTGTGCTGCAGGAAACCATTTCAGTGTGTGCTGCGGGTGTAGCCATGTGGCAGGGACAGCTGGACAAATTGCTCCAGTCTACAGAGCTGGCTTCCATCCCCATTCTCTTCCTGGTCTGAAACATGACTGCCCTTTTCCCATATTCTCTCCCCCTATTTCTGACTCACCCAGTGTTTCTTTTTATATACAGAAGGGAGTTGTGCAGGAGAGGTCAGAGCTGCTTCTGCAACTTTGTGCTGCTCACACAAAGGCTGTATCTGGATACCTTGCACTCACAGTGCTCTGCAGACCTGGGGTACCAAAGTATCTGGCTCACAGCAGACTTTTTCCTACAATATTCAGCTCCTCTGTGTGTCTCATCTCCTGGTGGCAATGGAGGAGGGGAGGGAGAACAGAGCAGCAAATTGGCATTTGTCATGTGGCAACAAAAATAGCAGATCACCATTATAACTTTGGCCTGAGTTGTATGAGATTAAAGGATTTTTTCATGATGCTTATGAAAGTGACCTTTAACAAATGTTTTGTGGTAAAACAAATATGAAACTTATGGAAAAGTCCAATTGTGTACAGGATGTTCTCAGCTCTTACATAGAACTGGGAATCTAACAATTAGATTACTGATGAACCAGCAGTTAGAAAGTGTTTCACAAACTAAAGTAAGTCTATGGAGTATTTATCAGGGATTTAATCAGAAAAAGCCTGGAAGCTCATCTGGAGCACAAGCGGCCTTTGTTCAGCAAACTGCTGACATGTTCCTTCAGGCAAATTTTTCCTTTGGCTGGATTAGTTAAGCAAATAACTATGCAGAGTGCTTAGTCCTGGGTTTGTAATTCTGAAGGAAATTTATCTCCTTTACAGGCGCACTGCATGTGAGTATGTCAAAGCAAGATCAAAGTCACAGTCTTTGGGACTGTGTCTTGATTCAGTGAAACTCAGGTCCTTTGAAACAAAGGAGAACTCTGGTTCTGAGTTAGCAGGACTGCTGGTGGTCATCACCAGGGGGTTAAGAAACACTTTTGATACTGCTGAAGTCCTGTTCATATTTTTGTGCCCTTCTAAACAAGGAACCCTGTAATAATAAAAGATATAATTTATGATTTACAAATCCTTTAACAGACAATCAATTCAGAGAAAGAGGACTCTGTGTGTGCAAGTGCTTGGTAGTGAGCTAGCTCCTGTACAGCCAGAATTTAAAAAAAGCCAAACACTTTTCTTGGGGAAAATAAAGTCATTCTCTCTGTATGCCTTTTAGGAGTTTGCAGGGGAATGTCAACATTAGTAGAGATGATGTAGACATTCTCCTGAAATACCTTATTATGTTATTAGCACTACCTGAGAGATCAATTTTGTCCAAAGGTATCCAGTGGTGTCTTCACCTAAGTAAGTCTTAAAGTACAGTACACAAGCATTTGGCAAATGGTTAATATATGTTTTTCTTTTTTGGCTAAAATCTATATTTTCATTTAACCCAAGATGCTGTATTAATTTTTTAATGACTACCACTCTACTATAGAGACTTCTTCAATGAGGTACCAAGTGTGTACTCTTTTTCTGAAAGTGTCCTGCCTACTTGATTTTTTTCTCACATTTTTTCACAGACTCATTAACTCAGTCCCAACCCCTTTGCCATGAAGAAATTTGCATTGCCATTCTGTGACCACTACAGACTTGCCTGCAGCTGCTTTTGGACTGTGGCAACACCCAGTTGTTGTTCATAGGCCTGAGTGATGCTCTGACTTGACTGGGCCTGTGTCTTGTTCTGCAACATGTAAGTTGTGCTTGTATTGTGCAGTTCATTGCCCCACTTTACTTCCCCTGAGTTCCCTTCCCCATTGCCTTTTGTGGCAGAGCTGAAGTCAGTGAGACTTCTAAGGAAGGAACTGGTCACGTCTGCCTTTCCTGTTGAGCTTTTTCCCTTTTACAGTTTTAGTAGCCCTATTAACACATTAAGGAAAGCTGGGGAGTCATTCCCTCCTACAGAGTCCTTGTGTACACTGTAGTGGAGATGTCTCCTGACACCCCCTCCCTGTGGGCAGAGTGGAAATGGGAAAGCATGCCTGGCTCTTATGAGGGGCTCTGAGTAAGGTGGACAGGGGAAAGAGATGCCAGGTCTTTCAGAAACCATTTTGAAAATTACGAGCAAAACAGGAAAGCAAACAATGAGTACAGCCTAATATATTCTAATACATGCCCTGCACCCAGGTGAGAGGAGTTAACAAAAAGCCAGGATGAGCTTCCAGGAAGGACTACTCAAAGGCTCTGTGTGGGGGCTGAAGAGGTTTGGGCATCTGGAGACATCCTGAGAGCGTGAACAGAGGAAAGTGTAGATCATGTCTTCAACTGAGGCTGGAGGGACTGGGAGCTCTTTGGAAAGTAAATGGGCTGTGGTAGAAGCAGAGTTTGGTGTTGCATACATGATGTAGGACAGAGGTTTGCAGAAAGCTACTGGAGCAATTTTGGATCTAAACACGCCAGCCAGCCCCCTAAGGAGACTGTGGAGACACAAAGTGTCTGCCTGTCCCACAGCTAGTAGGATTACCTATCAAAAAGAGAAATGATCTTATCCTGTCTTGCTCTACAAGCACTTTGGTCCATTTCCCCAGTTTATTGTACCTCATGTAATCTGCCTTTCAGGAGCTCCCATGTCCCTCTCAGTAGTATGGAAGGATCATGCAAACAGACAAGGTATGGCTGAAGGGAAAAAAAGGCAAATGAGCTGGGATTCACCAAGAGAGCCAAGAGAGAGGAAGTTCACTTTCCTCTATTTCTATGTCATATCTTACTCTTTTACACCTGCTCTTCAATGGTTTTGTTTCCTACTGAATGTTAGCTCTTTCCAGCTGCAGCTGCCTTTTGGCAGATCTATCTCCGATAGCCACGTTGCTCAGTCTGTTTGACCAAGGTGATATTTGATAGTGGCAACATCCTGGGCAGCACTTTCAGTATAAGTTACACACTATCTTTAGCTGTATCTCTGTGATGAGAACTGAGATTACGGGGTTGTGGGAGAGAAGAAGGCAACATGATGGAAACTAGACAGATTTCCACCTTTTTATCTGGAAACATCTTGACAACCTGTTGGGAATGTAGCTCTTCTTCCAGCTCTGCCTATCTGTGAAAGGCACCCTAGCAAAGAGAAGGTAGTTCTGACCTTTTTTGGCTGTCTGCCCTTGTGTCCTGAAATCTTGCTAAAGGAGAAGCCTTATAAGCTTTGTCTTTGCAGTGTAGAGGATTGCAGCTCTTTGGAGAACATTTGTTTCTTTCCCTTGGTCATTGGAGGTCTATTGGCTGATTGGTTGAGAAAAGCTGAAAGGAGCAGATGTGTTAAGGTGGATGTCACTCTTTCATTTAATGCAAGGCTTTTCTAACCAAAAAGAAAAACTGTTGAGGACTGGCCTTCTTGTTAAACGTGTGAGACAGTAGAGGCTGTCTGGCTTGACTCATGGGTTTGACAGAGGAGTTAGTAAGTTTACCTGAGGACATTCTGAAACATCATGAGACTGGTAGTAGCTAAATATAAGGCAAGACTGTTGGTGCCACCCTGGGAAACAGAACTGATGGGTGTGTGGCACAGAGACAGCAGAGCCTGCTGTGCAGAGGAGACAGACTGCCCCACTGACCTCTTGCAGGGTGTCAAGGCAGACTCACTCATGGCTGTGAGCTGTGGCTGGAACTAATAATACCCAGTACCTGTAGGGCATTAGGGTGGAAAGAAGAAAATATAAAAAGATACAATAATTAATAGGATAAGGAGTACAGATAGTTAAAAACTGAGAGTTTCCCTGAAAGAGAAACTTTCTCTGAAAGATTCTCACCTAAACTAGATATAGATCAAAATAGCCAAAAACAGACATCTGCTGCTTTTCTTTTGGCTGCATACTGATTTGACTGCTACCCTATAGCAACTATGCTGTAATATACATAGGCTCAGATATTTTCTGAGCATGAAACTGTTGCTTTCTAATGCTTAAGGAGGAAAGATGTTAGGTCTTCTTCAGGAAGAGAATGGTGTGTCCTGCTCAATGCAGCTGGACAGCATTAACCAGCCAGAGTATTTGCTGTACAGAATAAGCCAATCTCAGCACCAAATAGCAGTCCCCAGCCCCAAGTACTGTATTAAGCTTCTCTTTGTCACAGGTATAAGAGATGTGTTCTGATTTTAACCTGCCTCAGACCTGGCTTCCAGTTATGGATGTAGAAGGACTGTGTTTTGGAACTTGAATCTGCTCACAGGTAGCTCTCTCTCACTGAATAGTTCAAGAATTTAACTAGACTATCTGCCTCTGAAGGTCTTGCCATGCGTGTGTACCTCTTGAAACTTTGTATCTTCTCAAACTGATTCTCAGCTATCAAATCAGAATACCAGTGCTTCCTTTTACTCACTACTTTCTTTACTTTTTCTTTCTTACTTAGAAACTGAAATATTTGTGGTTTATATTCTTAGGGCATAGCACTTCAGCTTCTCATTAGCACTTTCAAAGCCTAAAGGAAGACACAGAAACAGGAGCATGTGTGTGGGTACAAGCCGTACAAGCCCATCATCAGTGAAGGGTCACACAGCAAGGTTTCCTCTTTCAATGGCTCCAGGAAAGGCATGACCATCACAGCTTGCAGATGAGACTGTCACCAAAAGAGAATAAGAATTAAATTGTGCCTCGTATTTCTGTGTGGTCAGCACCTGATCACTGAGTTGTATGAAAGAGTCACACAGAAAGCAGCTACCATACGGGAAGTCAAAGCATACTAATTTCCAAAATCTGAAAAACGTGGGTTTTATTATCTTTTGGTCCAGACTTGAACTAGGGGACATATCTTGATATGAAGTTAGAAAATCAACTGGGTGTCTCAAGGATCCTGTGACATATATTTTCAGCAAGCAGCCAGAGGGTGGGGAAACTCCCAAGTTAGCAATCCCGTGAAAATTACCATCTTCAATGGCAGCACCCACAGAATGTCCATCTCCCTGTAGAAACTGGTTCTGCTGCTACAAGCACATTCATGTTTAGATCATTATCTACTCAACAGTTCTTGATTCCTTGTACTTCAGAAGAAATGCTGTATCTGTTTTGAAGGTGGATGGCAGAGAATGTGAAGATTGACTTTATATACAGATAATTTAAAACAGTACTGCACATTTATTTTAAACTAGAACAGCAGTAGATTTCATGTTTACCATCTTATGCCAGAATCTCCCTAGCCCTTCGGAATTTAAAAGAATATTACAGATATAGAAGATAAAATTAAACTCTTCTATATTTTTTTCAATATTTCTATGATAAATATGAATATTTTATAACAACTTATTCAGGATTAGTCATATCTATGGACTTTTCTTTCTCTCCAAATCTTATTAATGTGAATAACAGTCCCAAGTCTTTCTGGTCTGGGTACAAACAAGTTTCAAGGGTGTTTTCACTCTGTAGTTGCAGGTACAGCTGTTTTTCGAGCTTCCTTCTGCCTGACCACTTCCAAACAACTTGTTTAGAAGAGAGCTGTAATTTTTTATTAGTACAAAGACCCAGAAAAATTTACTTATTACTTATACATATAGACGACAAGAGTCACAGAGGAAAGACACAACAATAAAAGGCCAGCATGCAAATTATTCTAATAAGAAGTGCTTAGCACCTTCCTTGGCACTGAAGCGGACACTCAAGTGTCACTACTCACAGGGAAGCAAAATTTCAGCTCTTGCCTCTCTTGTCTACTCTGGACAGATCCTCAAAAATTCTGTTCACAATTGCATATTCTGTAGCAGTGTTCCACTGAAAATATGTGAGGCCTTTGACACCTGTTTCACTACCAATGATGTGACATTTCTTACCTTTTTCCAGATACAGATGTGAAACACCAGTAGATGTAACTCTTAACCCTCGGCAAGCAATGCAGCAGCCCTCAAATAAACAAGGCAGCCAGATAATGATCATTGATAGCATCCAGGTGCTTCACAGGGAAGTTGCAGCAAAGTTTGTTATCTCTTGCATTACCTTTAAGGTTTTGCCTGGAGGCCAATGCTGAAATCAGACTTCCAACCTGCCAGAAAATTCACAAGTACTTGCTAAGTCATCCTCCCTGCCCTGAAGACTTTCTATTCTAAAAAGTCCCTTTTCTAAAGATAGAAAGGTGATGCATAAACCAAATCCAGACTCACATTTTGCAGTAGGTTGACACTGATTTTCTGGGTGTCTTACTATGAGAGAATCTGGAGTGTTTTCTGAGAATGCCCTGAGTTTCAGCCCTGTGTCTTTCTCACCAACCTCTTTTACAGGACAGAAAGACACAAAATAGTGTGTGATTGAAGTATTTATGTCACCCTATTCAGTGGGAGCACTAATGGTAATGAAAAACATCCAAAATTGCAGATAAAATGGATATGCGAAACCCCACTCAGTTCCTATAAAAATGAATATTCTACCAAACATCATGTTTTCAACAGAGATCAGATTTGGTCTAGTTCAGTGGGGTTTTTGGTTGGGTTTTTTTGTGTGTGTGTTTCAGTTTTTGGTTGTTTTAAGTCTTCTCATGGAAAATTGTACAGTTTATTTCATCTGTGTGAGAAAGGGCAGGATGTTTTGCTGGTTATTTCGTCATGTGTGAAAAATAAAATGTTGCCAAAACCTACATTGAACATACTTCCTTAAGAAAAGCAGGTTAAATTACATTAAGCCTTAAGGGCTTTTAGTCACTGTAGAAAAGTCAATCTGTAGTTTCTACTATACCAGCAGGTTGGAATGCCCATACTTGCCCAGAATATCACTTGTCAATTATACCGCCTTCTGAATTTTATTTAACATACGAATCTCTAATTACAATTTTTTTGCTATATGTGAGATTTTGGAAACTCATATAAAATCTTTTGAGACAACCTTTTTTCTTTGTCTCTACATATATCAGAGTTTGAGCCAGAATTCCTTAAATCTGAAATATCTGTACATGAAAGAAACAGTTACTGTTGAACTGGAAAAATGCAGAAATCTGATAGCATCTCAATTAGTTATCGTATCTTTATGTTGCTGGGACATGAAACACAAAGTGGCACTTAAAATGAAAAGTTAGGCAATTGAAGGTGAAATGAAAAGTTAGGCAATTGAAGGTGATCTGTGTTTATGACTGAAGTTGTTTAAAGCTTTTATCAGCTCTCTGAATGCCTGTTTAAGAGATGTAACTGCCCATCTTGCAGTCAGGGGTATGTTGTTCTCAGTAAATGTACTTAGCTTAGAAGAGCAGTGCTTGCTTCTGCACACGTTCATATGAATCATCCACATGATTTCACAGCAGATTTTTGTGAAGCACCTGCACGAAAAAGGGTTGTTAGAATCAGTCTTTAATTCCTCAATGTATTTTCACATTTTTTAGGATTTTGCAGGATGGAAAAGGCTCTAAAAAGACAAATATAAGTATGTCATCAGCAGTGAAATGTGGCAGTTGCAAGTTTTATTATTTGAATGCTGACAGGTCATTTCCCCTTTGCCTCTTGCATAGACTGTAATATTATCACCAGTCAGCACCAGCCATCTGGCTTGTCAGCAGAAGGGCAAGGAAATCTCACACCAGGCAGGGAAAGCTGCTTCTTTTCTTTCCCAGGGAAGTGCATGACAGGAAACAAAGGAAGAAATTATAAACCATGATCAAATAAGATAGAATCATCCACTCAGGAATTTTGTTCTCCTTTCATTGGGTGATGAGAACAAAAGGCTCAATGTTTGGCTGCTCTGACTTCGAGAAAGCCAAATCAGTTCTCTGAGCACTGGGGCTTTAATGGTGACTAAAAGCAAATGCAGAGAATGGTTGTGTTCCAAGGGGAGGACAAGTGGAGTAGGCTGGGGATGGACTGCACTTCTACCAGCTGTGAAAGACTATTAAAGAATTAGTCTTTACAGAAAAATAGATTGGCTAGAAATTTGGCTTTTTTCTTGGTGCATGTCAGTCTGACCTATGAAACAAGGTGTAGCACTGCAAGAACACAAATATGTCACCAGACCTCAACAAAGCCCTTAATTATACAGTGGTTAAGGAATTACTGCATTGCTAGGAGCAAATGCTCAATAATATCCCACAGCTGTCTGAAGAAACCTTTGTGCTGCTGCCAAATAGTTTGTGGGGACATTAAAACAAATAGTAAATTCTCAGCAAAAAAAAAAAATCAGACTGAGCTCCTTTACTTACAGAGAACAGCAGTGTTTCTGGGCTCCAAATCTGGGCAATCCTGCCTTGGTGCCTATGTCAGTAAGAAGAAAAGGGCTCTTAAAATCTTTTGTCTGTTTGAATCTTGGCTGTTTCTGGTGTGTCTTGTCAATTTGTGTCTTCTCCCTTAGAAATACTGTTGGCACACTTGAGTCCTTTTAGACAAACATCAACAGCTAGAATGCAGATACTAAGGAGTGATAAGTTACCAGATACAAGGTATACATCCTCATTGGATATGATTTTACAATTTTGTTAAAAGCATGAAACTAGAGGAGACATGCAAACTTGTGACATGCAAACAATATTTTGAAACCTAGGTTTTTTAATACCAGGAAGCCTGTTATTTCTAGCCTTGTCATTGCAGAATGGGAAGGTCTTACAGGTATGGAATAAAGAGAGCTATTATTGGAAAGAGAGGTGAAGAGTTCTACTAGTTAATCTAAAAGAGTAACATCAAGGAAAGTAGAAAAATGTTATTATGTAGATCTGAATTATTTGCTATCATCTTCTTTTGTTGCTTTGGGTGAGTTAGAATTTTTCAGGTTCTTACTGACATTTAGTGGACTACAAACCTCAGTTACTGCCTAGACATGCCGTGCAGTTTGACTAATGACTATGTGAGAAGCATGCTGCTGTCCAAGATAGAAGATCTTATAGATTTGCAAAGCCAAAGTGTTTTTAACAGATGAGAGTCTGAACATCCACAGTACTATGGCTTGGTTTTGTTCCCTTTGTAAATCTTTTCGACAAATATGCAGATCTTCAGTCAGCCATTCTCTGAAATAAATCAGAACTAAATCCAGCAATTAAGGGGCCAAATTTTGTAATGAAATGTCCTGACACTTGTGTAAACAGCACTACAGCACTATCAATTACTAAGCATCAGTCCTGGGGAGGTCAGGTGGTGTTTCCTCAGGGTTCCTGTGGCACAGGAGTTAAAACCTCTGCAGGGCAGAATTGTTGTAGGAAAACAGGCTCTAAATATATGCCTCTACCACATTTTGGCTCCTTTTTCAGGCCTGCCACTCCTTGCTGACACATTACCAGGTCACCTCCGCTTCCGTCCTTTTGCTCTCTTTTTCCCAGGCAGGCCATCTGCCAGGTCTTTTTGGCCAAGTGCCATTCAGTGAGCCTAAGGAGGTCTCCTCTGCAGACCAGAATTACTCTTCAGACCAGATAAAAATCTATCAAAGCTGCTGGATTTTTTAACTGCTTTTATGGGCCATCAATACTACACTTGTTCATATCCTTTTGTGGAATAATTCATATGGCCTCTCGTGAGTCAGAATGAATTTTCTTGGCAACCAACAATCTTCAGGAGGTGAATTTGCCAAACCCTAAGTTATTCAGTGTCCTTCTGTCCCTGGGGCATTTTAATCTTTGCAGCCATGAGGTTCTTGAAGTATTTGTGTCAGGCAGCACTGTCATTGCACAGGGAAGATGGTTTTCCTGCCTGCCAGTTCTCAGTGCATTTCCTCCTCAATTCTCTGTCGCTGCTTACAGAAATAATTGGTAAAGTGGCCTTACCTTGCTTGCATAGGTTTCTGTTGTCTATGGCATGAGTACTGCTTAGAAAAGAAGTACCAAAATGCACATGTATTTTTGGAAACTCTTCTAAGTTTTCAAATACCTTTGCCTTGAGTTTGTTTTCTATCAAGTTTTTGCATGAGTTCCCAAGGGAATGGTAGGAGTTGGTCTCACCTTATAATGTGACTGATAATGACACTCTGGGCAGCTGGGAATGAACAGCATGGTGAGTGTGTGGTTTTAGCAGGAAATGTTTCCTTGTTTCCTTTCACACTGCTTTCCAACAGGATGATCTTACTTTCCTTCATTGTATTTATTATTAATTACCAACATCCTTTAGAGGATGGCTTATCTCCTTCCTCCCTTGAATAAGGTTTAACCTTCAAGGAGCTAGTTTCTTACAAATTGGGAAGTACACTCCTTTTCAGGATATCATGAATATAGAATAGCAGTGTATTCAGCAAGGTACACACTGAATACCTTGGAGTTCTCATTCTGTTCTTTGGATGGAAACCAACCAGAAGAGCAGTTCTACTCCCACCTGCTGGAAAGAATCTTGGTGGGGCATATAATTGATGCTATTCCTGCAAACTGTTGATGGAGAAATTCAGACACATCACCACTCTGTGCTTTAGGAGGTCTGAAATTGAAATTTGACCCTGAATGTTATAAGGGACAGATATCTCTAATGAGAAAAGCAATGAGTGATTCCTTTTCTCCTGCAGAGACTAAGCAGCTCTGGCTGCAGGCCAGGCTAGCTCTGCTAGAACCTTTTACACCACTGTCATTGCAAAGGTGAACACATTTGAAGGTGCTGATTCACATGCTATGTGATACTGCATTACAGTTTTGTTACTGACAATGGCTTGGGTAAGTGATTCTAGAGAAACCACAATCCCCCGTGCTCAATGGATCAGCTACTTCAAGCTTTATTTACTTAATTCATTTATCCTTACACTCATTTTCAGGCCTTGTGTTTGTGGTGAGGGTTGGTGCATTGCTATAGAACTAATGAAAGGTTATGGGCTGATGCAAAAAAGTTACATTTAGAAGCCACTTTAGCGTGATCAAGTAATTTTTCATACCATATCAGCCTTTGAGAAGGAATCCCTACTTATCTGACCAACCACACATGGATCATATTCTTAAAACAAGTGAATAATCGAAATTCTTTAATGTGTTCTGAATTGTGAGGAATTTTTCAGTTCTATTTCCTTTTCCTAAGGCAGAAATGCCTTACAACATGGGCATGTGAAGAATATGTTCACTGCATTCAATCACTTTTAAATTTATGGTGCTTTATTGCAGGGTATGTGTATTGGAGAAGGTCGGTAACCAGAAAGGTACAATTAGCTTACCTTAATGATGAACCCACAGAATAAAGCTGCAAGTGTAAATGGATTAAGCCACTTTAAATCTGATTTATAGAAAATTAGCTTATACCTACAAGTAGAAGTTTAGCCTATAGTTAGACAAAACACAAGAACACAGATCCTACTGGTAACCTCAGAATGGACATCAAAAATTGCCCTTCCAGCTTCCTGCTTGCATCTATTCCTTGCTTACTTGGTACACGATAATTGGAAAAGCAAGGCAAGTACACACTCCCTAAGTGATTCTGGGGGAAGGACCTTGTATGCAAAAAGCTACAAGACAAGTATTCTCATTCCTTCCCCAATTCATTAAGCAATGCTGTGCTTTTTGTTGTGTCTGCTTTCATGTTGTCTCATGTATCAGTGAGGGGTTTTCCTTCTCTTCAAGCTAAGACAAGCCTGAGGGAATGCTGAGGAGCTCATAAAAATACTGCTTTTGATCAACTGGGAAATTCACCTATGTGTAATTATAAATTATCACCTGCTTGAGTTGCCTGGATAACAAGAGGTCTAGTCCACTAGAGAATCTGTTAATACAGTTATATATTTCACATGCTTTTAGCAATGTCATCATAGATAGGTATTTGATCTATCCAGTTTGGCATCCTGCCTTTTGACCTGGCTGTTAACTGAGAGTTAGGTGAGCAGCACAGTTTCCAGTCTCTTCTCTCACCCTGAAGATACCCCTAAGCTGCTTTACTGTAGTGGCTGGTTTTGTGCCTTGGAGAGACCCTGGATTCAGGAGCTGCCGAGCTAAGTTTTAGTACCAGCTCTGTCACTGACTCACACATTGGCTGTAAGAACCTTTACTGCTGTTGGATCATTTAAAATGTCTAGCCCACTCATTTAAAGCTTGTCTTTTTTTTCGGATTCTTGGGATCTTTTTAGAGTTAATATTTATTTTCAGATTGAATGAAACCTATTCAAATACATTCATATTAATTCCCTGAACCAATATCTTAAAACATGTTCTTTTACTGCAAGTGTCTGAAAATTCTGTTGATAGTCAGAAAACTTAGCTGTCAGTCTCAGGAAGTGTCAGTCTGTTGAGTTGAAGATCTGCTCCCTGGCTGAACTCTGCTCATGTGCCATGTCATCTGCAGCTTCACCTCTAGGAGATGAGGATGAAAGCCTAGCACATCAGTGAAGGCTGGAAGGAGGCTTCTTTCCTTCCCTTGCACATGGCTGATGAATCTGCTAACACTGTATGTCTCACAGACCAAAAGCTAAAAGATACAGACATGAGACCAGGGGATCCAAGGAAACAAAAAACCAGTAAGCAATAGGTACTTAGAGGTGAGCCTGTAGGAAGCTGGGCACCCAGGGAGTGGAGGGTGTAATACTGTTTGAGGAGATTTGGAGAATTACTGAGGGCACAGAGATGACTGGATGAAAACGATGTCTGTCTCCATTGGCATTTATTAATGAAAGAACTTAGGGGAATCCCTGGAACAGACTGTTCAGATGGTGTGGTTGTAAGTATCTTTAGGCTGGAAATTGAAATTATCTGAGCATCACAGCTACTGGTCCGGGGCACCTTCCCAAATGATGAAATGATGCAAAAGGCATGTTACCGTTTCACAGATAAGATCAGTCATTTTAAGAAACAGGATGCTCTGAAGTGGCTTCCTTCAAAATCCAAGACTCAGCATGTCCCCTAATCTGATGTTTTTATTTGTTCCCTAGCAAATTAAAGCATTACTTTTCTAAGGATCCTTGTACTGGGGTTCTTGTATGTTTGCTTTTAAGCATCTGTGTTTGGATAATTTAATCTTTGTTTTCATTTCTGTCACTGGACTTCTTCAAGGAAACCAAAATATTTTGTAGAAAGAATAACAGTGCTATTAGGCACAGGGTGAAGACATAATGGAAATACACCATGCAGTGTAATCTATTTTCAATTGGTCATATCATTCAACCATTGCTAGTTAGAGAAGACACTGGAAATAAAATGTTTGGCCTCAGAAAACCTAAAATGTCTTATAAAAAAATAAATATTGAAAATTGATAAATCAAAGCAAAATTAATCATATGGAAAATCTCAGCAAACAATCACACAATGGCTGGGATAATTTCAAGTGTATTAGAGGTACAAATGGGCTTGAAATAACATGGGTCTTTTTGCTTTGAGTTACAGCATTAATATTATAAAGCTTTGATTCTTCACTGCTATATTTACCCAAAAGAAAGACTAGCTTTTTTTGAAGTTAAACTACTTCGAAAAAGTAATTCCAGATTCTGTCATTCTCCCATTAGGTTAAGATGTTAATTAATATCTGCTTTTTAAAACAGAGCAACTATTCAAAAGCTTTATTTTTTAATTCAGATTATTTAGTGTTATGTAGTAGCCACAGCACAAAACTATCCTACCATTTTGCTTCTCCTTTTCTTTCAAAGTTGTTTTCTTTGTCCTATCCTTAATTTGTCCTGTGACAACCAGTTAGGCTATCTGCCAGTTGTACTGGGCAGTTTTCTGATATCCCTTAAATGCCTCAGCTGTTAAATAGCTGTAGGAATATCTGATATAGATCAAAGCCCCATTATGCTAAGGAACTGTACAGACACAAGGAGGGGACCCAATGCTTTGCCTTAAAAAGTACAGGCTAAGTGGAGTAACATTCTAAGGGCCTGTGTCTAATTGGTCAGCTGGTAGCACATCTGTTCTGAATCTTACCTCTGTGCAGATAGTGAGTATCTCTTTAGTGAGCCAGTGAGGAGGCTTTTCTGCCTGTCTTTTTTTCTTTAGATAGTATATAATGTATTGACTACAATACTGAGCTACACTTTTGCTTTCTCCCCCAGGCGTGATTCCTGGGGTTGTGTGACACAAGGTGAGCGTGGCTGGTGTTTGCTACCATTGCTCCATGCCCCTCAGCAAAGGCAGGCCAAAGTGGCCCAGATGCCAGGGCGTGTGCTCATCACCCCGAGCCCTGCCAGTGTCACAGGCAAGGCAGGTTTGTTTCACACCAAGCTGGGCTCTCTGGGTGAGTCAGGGCTGTGCACACTGCAGCTCCATAGACCTCTGCAGAATGGCAGCCACCTGTGTGTGGCCAGGAGCTGGTGCTGTGTGCATGTGCTGAAAGCACTCAGCAGTTTCCTATAATTTAGATGATAGAAAGTTTTGGGGTGCATTTTCCAGATATAGTTGGTTCACTTGTGAGTCCCAGCTAGGCACTTGTCCTGTAAGAGCAAAGTTTCCAGGAAAGCCTTCCATCCAAACAGATTTTTTTATCAATTCACAATGAAGATTAAAGCTGGGTCACCATAGGCACAGAAGTATGAATAGACTCCTACTTACCCAAACCAGTCAAATAATTTTTTTTTTTTGTCCAGTACAAAGAAAAATAAAAAGAGACCTTTTTTTGCACCTTTGATCCCTTTGTGAGAAGGGGAGAGGGTGCCAGGGAGCAGCAGGGGTGGGTGCTTGGTGAGCGTGGTGCCGGCAGCCAGCCCCAGCCCGCACAGCTGGCAGCTGAACAGAGGGGCACGGCCCAGGTCATGCCAGGAGGGCAGTGGGGCAGGGAGGCAGAGCCCAGGCTGTCCACACCCTCGACACAGCCTGGGCAAGGGTCAAGGCTGAGGGTCTTCAGCACCACTCCTCAGCTGCTGCCTGGAATAAAAGGGCAAGTCCCAGTTTCCTAATCCAAACCCAGATTACAGTCCAACACTGTCAGGACAGACCTGGAGCACAGGCACAGAAACCCTGGGGCAGGGGAGGTGCAGGCAGGGCTCTGGCAGGTAGAACTTGCACGGTCCCTTGTTGCCCTGGCTCCAGGGACTGGGTGGTGAAGGTATGGCCTTGCCTCTCTTTGTTCAGACATGTTTCCAGTTGTTTATGCAAGAAAATCTGAAGTGCCTCTTTGTTAGCAGACGTTGTTCATATCAGTGAGGTATAGCTTTGGCTTTGATTTTAACAAAGTATGTAAGTGCAAGTGTTTGGGGTTTTCACTGACTTGTCAAATTAACAGTTCACAAGCCAAAATCTTTAGAAAAGGTTAAATTTCCAATTTGCCTGCTCCTGATGTGTGAGATGGACAGCAGTTAATCATATCTACTATTTGCATAACATTGTTCAGACAAATTATAGGGAGAGATATCATTATTATGTATGTAATCCAGAGGAGGAAAACAGGTCTCAGCAAGGTCAAACAAGAAGTGAGCCAGCATGTGTGAGGTCAGTCTTCCAAGAACTAATATTTGGCACATGAAAACAACCAAGAGTCTCTTAATTTTATTTTTCCCCAGAGATACTGAACACCCACAGCTTGCTTTGAAATTACCAAGCATTTCTGAAAATCAGTTCATATTTGTCACCCACTTCTAAATATACATGGTGACTTCTGGTGCTGCAGTTTGAGCCAAGCGACTTGCATACAGAGAATTGACACCTAGCTCTTCTGGAGGATTGGAAACTGGTATCCATGACTGAAAATCATGTTTACAACCAGGTTTATTGTAAAGTTTCTGGATATCTAAATGTGACAGGATGAGAGCAGTAGCTTTGCTCCATTACTGGGTTTGAATCTGCCAGTTTATACTAGTTGCCTTGCTGATGGTTTTTTCCTCATTTTCTGTTTTTTTCCAGCTCTCAGCTGTAAAAGAAAAGCTGTCTGCGGAGTCTATACAATGCAGCTTTGCTGAGGCAAATCTTCTTAAGTCTCTGACATGTCCTTCCCATTTGGCTCATCTCTGTCTAGTGAAAAGCGCACTCTGCATTTGGGGCTGAGACTCTGCACAAGCCCCAGGAAGAAGCCCACACTCTTGGATTCCAGGGGGCTGGATGAAGCAGACTGCATCATTTCCCATCACACAAGAGCACCCAGCTGTAACCAGCATCCACACTGCTCCTCCAACCTACTTCTAAGTGAGTCAGTCTCACAGAATACCAATTGCCTAGCACAGTGGAGCAAAGAATTTCCTTCATACATCACCAGCTGAGACCAGAGGCTGAAACCTTTTGGGAACAGCCTCCAGGTGGACATTAGCCTGGAACTGGTGTTCCCAAATATTTGAGGAATCCCTCTGAGCCCTCAACCAAGGTGCCTTGCTGGATACCCA
The DNA here is from genome assembly GCA_013400215.1 of Cisticola juncidis. NCBI lineage: Eukaryota > Metazoa > Chordata > Aves > Passeriformes > Cisticolidae > Cisticola > Cisticola juncidis. The sequence goes on along the minus strand of VXBR01007332.1, from coordinate 365,563 downwards.
TTTCTAACCCATGTGCTATGTTACTAATTTCCAAGACTGTTCTTGTTGCACCAAATAACTTGTGTCAATTCTGATGTTCAGTGTTGCTTTTACAATAAGAATTAATTAATTAGTATCCCATAGCTCTGTGGCTATAGCTGGCTGCTTTCAGTAGGGTCTTCTAAGAAAGGGCTTAGGCTTCTGTGGATGCAGATCCAAGGTAGGCAGTGAATCAACCCACTACTTTGGCTGGGTAGAACATGTCTAAGATCCTTGCTTTCCTTCCTCACTCCCCAGGATACTGACAAAAGTTTGCAGAGAAGTCTGCAGAGCACATTGTGAACTAGATCAGCTACACAACAGAGCTTATTAGTGCAGCTTGCCAGTCTCTTCCAAATATCACAGTTGTCTTCACATTTTGAAAAGCAATTAAAATCAACAGCACATAACAGATTACAGCTGTAGTAAACATTTCCCTTGGCCATGGCAAACAGGCCTGGGAACTCTAAACTGCAAACAACAGCCCCTCCTCCTGTTTGCAGTGGGGATACACATTTAGGTTCAACTCTGCAAAAATTGTTTTTCTCCCAGATTTTTGTTTGTCCTTTGTAAGCTACTTGGGGAGCCATAACCTCCAGAATATTACATTTAGAAAAATTAAGTTCCCTGAGCAAACTGGGGCTCATTATTCTGGAGTTTATGAAAAGCATAGACTCTAGTAGAAACATGTGTTAATCACGGATTGCTGAGAGGGATGCACACCCTACAATAGTATTCATTTCTCACTAGCTACAGGTTTATCAGGTTAATCCCACACATTGATATTCATTAGCTAAATGAATACACCCACAGCCAAACAGCATGAGTTTGCGGGGTTGTTAGCTGGCATAACTTCAGTGACTGTTAACAAACCTTCATTCTTTATATACTAGTTGTGAGTCAGAGTCCTGTTTGTGATTTATAGGAGAGATAACTGCTACAACATATTGCAAATAAAGAGATAAAAGGAAAAAACATAGTGCTTGTCTGAGGCTACTGTGGAGCCAGCGATTTAAAATATGACAGCTCCAGGTCTATATTTGCAAATGTAAATTGTCTGATGTCATTGACCTTTTCTTACTGGTCACAATTCCTGTGAGGTGCCTTAGGCCACAAACAGAGCCTGTATTTGAAAATAATTTTTCAAGAATAATGAGCTCTCAGAGCCTGTGTTAATTTTAAGCTAGATGTTGCCACAGAAATGTGTCATGTTCATGATGTATTATCCTTTCACTCTTGCATCAATTCCTTCTTCTTGTTGGGTTTACCATTAAGTGTCTTGTGGGAGATTCCCCATTTTGACTGGATTTGCTGATCACCTGTGGGGCATTGCAGGAATTAGACTGCAGGAGGGTGATTTGTTTGGGAGGGCGAGCACCACACCCAGCCCTTCCCTCACACATCTCAGAGCCAAAGCAGCCCTTTACGGTGGAGATAGCCCGGGATACTCTGGGATAGCCCGGGGTAGCCTGGGATACTTTGGGATAGCCCGGGATACTCTGGGATAGCCCGGGATAGCCTGG
>VXBR01007332.1:350241-363807 GCA_013400215.1 Cisticola juncidis | reverse complement strand
CGCCAGAGGGGCCGCGGCGCTGTCCGGGAGCGCCCCCTGGCGCCCGCCGCCGCCCGGCCGCGGGCTCGCTGCGGTGTCCTCTCCGCTGTCGCGGTCCCGCACTCGCAGGTGAGCGTTTCCATCCCCCTTCCCAGGTACGCGCAATGCTCTGGCTGTCGCAAGTTTCAGTACCCTCAGATTGCTCTAGTCTTCATCTCGCCCGGCTCGCCCGTGCCAGGCATCCCTCTGGATCCCTCCCCTCCGCAGTTCCAGGAGTGCTGCTTTTGCTGTCACTGAACAGTTGATTTATGAAAGCATAAACTTCACTTTGTTTACAGCAAAGTGTCTTATGGAACGAGAATTTAATATTTTAACCCTGTTAGGAAATGACAAAGGGAATTACATTACTGTAGTTGTGCATGCGTGCTTGTGTGTGTTCTGCAAAGGGGAAGTTTGGAAAAGGCTTTAAAGCTCTTCCAGGCATTGGAGGAAAAGAGTATCTCAATAAATATAAACAAAGTGAGAAGACTGTGCAAAAAATTGCTCTTAAGGTGCAGCCACTTAGATATCCTTGGCTCTCACAAGGGCTGCATATCTCTGCTCAGGATTGTGACCTATTTGTGCAGGCTCAGATGACAGCTGGAGGGAACATTCAGAGCCTTGCTTGGCATTGAGAGATCTTAGCCAATTCCTTCAGAAAGTACCAGCACAGTTCTGTCCAGTCCGTGACAAGGCTCAGGCTGTGGGATGTTTCTGGCTGGCCCTGATGTACTTTTGGGGAGCCCAGAGTGGCAGCAGCAATGTGAGGAACTCTGGAGGACCACGTCAACCCTGTTGTTCTGAGGCCTGCTAGGCTGATACTCACCTAGCAAGCCTAGGGCTGCCTGGCTTGATGAATTCCAGGAGACAGTACCAGGACTAGCTACCTAATGCCATACTTATGTTTATGGCACTTATCAGTTTCTTTCTCTTCTTTCTTTCTTTCTCTGAACCCTCGTGTTATTTTATATGCAAGTTTCACATCACTTTAATTTGTTACCTTTCTAATTTGAAGAGTCCTAGTTTAGTTAATGTTCTCTGTAAGAGTGGTGTTCCATGTATTTAACTATCCTTGGTGCCCTTCTTACTTATGAATAGCAATGATCAGCTCAGAGTTCATAATTTCATACATGAAGCTGGAATTCTTTCTCCTCGAGCATCACTTGACATTTAACTGCAGTAATGAGTGCAGGCAAGTGAGAAGGAGCAGAAAAAAGCAACATGAGTGGAAAAGTGTGGGATGCTGCCTTCTGGGGGCAGTGTGTGCTTGTGTAATTACAGTAACTGTGATCAACTTCATTTCTCAAATGCAAACACACAGTGCCTGTTTCAAGAATTCCTCTTATGCTGGAACTACCTCCCATGCATTCTAGTCTGGCTCTTTACATCTCCTGTACTCACTCACGGTGGGGCCATTACTTGAGTAATTAAGTAAATCCTCCCCCTTCCTGCAACCTTCACTTCTCAAAGTTTTGTCTCGTTTTTACTTCAACTATCTTTGGAGTAATTTTTTTCTCAGTAGCTAGGCATGTTAATTTTTCTCTGATTACCTACTCCTAGGAGAGAGCTATTTAAGGCGTTCTACAGGGATACCCTTTGTGGAGGCCGGGCTTTCACTAAAGATTGTCTCAGCAAGCTGCTAAATCCAGTGATCAGAGGTTCTCCTGCCTGTTCTGTGACAGAACCAAGTGACCTTTTCAGCCTGGAAAACCTTAATCCACATTAAACTGGGTGCTGAAAGGTAGACTTTGGGGTCTTTGATGTCTCCTGTTAGAGTATACATGCAACATATAGCATCATTAATTTCTGAAAAGCACAAGAAATTAATAATTGACATAGGTTTAACTGTTGTAGGAAATGCTTAGAAATGTCTTGCAGTAGGTGCTGTCTGAGATAAAAACAAAAGGAAGGAGTACCTCATAGCTAGCCCAGCCTAATGGTAAATTTGCAGTAATTTTCAGGGAAAATTATTTGAGTGAATTATGATGGCATCATGGGTTATGCTTCTGCCTTTGCTCTTGTGCTTTTCCCACTCCTTTTTATTTGTAGTATTAAAGGGCTGTTTTAAATAGGTTATTAGAAATCAAATGTATATATATATGCTTGGCTATCTTGTATAAATCAGGTATTCTCCTCAAATATATTTTAGTGGATATCTGTAATTTCTCCTCTAAATAGTTAAAAAATACCAAGTGATAAAGATAATTTCCTAAGGGCCAAAAAATCTCTTTAACTTGGTAAACTGAATGTAAGTATTTCCTGATTTTACCATTGAGGTAAATGACACAGAAAAGGGAGAGAAAAATTTCTTCAGAGTTCCTTCTCTAAACAGTTTTTTGCCTTGTTTAGAAGTTCTGCCTCTGTAATGATGTCCAGTCGTGACTTATTAATGCAACTTTCTTATTATCTCATTGTATTGTTGTACACCACTATGTAAATACTTGCTGACCTGTGCAAATAAGAAGCCCATTTCCAAAGAGCTCTGTCTGCCACCAAGAAGGCATAAAAACTGTAGAGGAAATTGTTATGATAAGAAGGCAGGATCATCTGCCTCAATCGTATGGTAAAGTTTGATTTTAACAAGGGAACCCTGGCAAATGAGCACAGAGAGTTTTACAGGAGCAGAGAACAGCACAAGCAGAAGCTGGACATACACACAGCCAAAGCTGACAGGAAGGTGTAGTTTTTCCATGTGAGTAATTTAACTCCTTAAACTGGAAGTGTTTCCTTAGCTAATTAACCCGCAGGGTTAAAATGATCGTTGTCGATGTGGTTTCAGTGCTCGGGCAGTTTGGGATGTGACAGCTGGGGTCTCACACCAGGCGCGGTGTGTGTGCGGTGCCCCGGCCCTTCGCCGGCGCTGCCGCACCGCGGGCCGGGCCCTCTGCAGGGAGCCGGCGCTGCCGCCAGGGGTCTCCCCACGGCGCTTTCCCGAGCACCTCCGAGCATCCCGAGTTCTGTACAGACCTCTTCCAGCGCAGCACGCAGCTCAGCCGACGCTCTCCTCCTTTTCTGCTAACTTTTTTGACTGTTAAGGAAGAAATTTGAAGCTATTTGGTTTGGACTGTCTTTCATGGCATTATGTACTGTGATCTCTTGATGACTTTCAGTGTCTGTAGGTCTTGAGATCTTGCCATGCTTATGCATGTTCTAGAAATGCTAAATTGCATTGGCAATGGATTGCAGTTTTTCCCACAGTGGCCTCTTTTTGCTTATGACTCAGTAGTAGTAGGACTGTTCCAATAGTCACTGATATTTTTTCTCTTCCTCACACTTCACTCAGATGTCACACATCTGTTTCAGCTGTATGCAGCTTGCATCTTTTCTCCTGCTGCATCTTAAATATTGACTGCTAGGAAATGTCCCCATACAATACATATGGAGTAGGAACTCAGCAGTGCTTCCCTTCCCTCTCGGTCGTGCTGGTGGGCTTACATGGGGATGGGTCCCCACAAGCACCATTCCCAAAGCGCATGCCTGCTTCCAAGGTGGAGCTGAAAGCAGCAGGTGAGTCCTGAATGTCACTTGTCCTGTGCTCCTGTTTCTAAGACAGTTTCAGAGGCAAAAGTACTCCCAGGAGCACCACACATGGACAGGGTGGCACACAAGCCCAGCATGTTATTGACTGAGTCAGTGCTGGCAATTGGAGAAGTTACGCTACAAGCTTGAATTGAGAGTGTCACTGTTGCTGGGCCTTGTCCTTGTACCAGTCTAAGGCCAGAGCAACCACATGTTGGTGTGTTTGAGCAAAGCTTTAGGCTAAGGTGTTGTGAAGGTAGACTTGAGGCAACAAAAAACTACTCATAATACCCTTTTCACTTAATACAACATTCACTATTGTTCTGGCTATACACTTTATAACTAACACAGTTCTAGCTCAAGAAAGGCATTCGAAATACAGGAGGCTAGATTCTAATTTCCAGCATTGAGATGATTTCTATAAGGTTTGGCCTGTTAGCAGGTAGACAGACACAAATAAATAATAAATGTAATGCTCAAAGTGTGCATGACATCCATAAGAAGGCCTCATCTCTAAATCAGCTGTGTGGTAATCATAGCTCAAAACTGCGTCCATCACAATGTTCTACATACAGAAAAGAGCTGCTGGTCTAGGCAGTCACCTTTGTGATATCAGCCTTGGTAAATATGCTTTAGAAAATGATAAAGTTTCAGTTACCAAGAAATGCATACCATCCCAAGAAAACAAGAGGATTAGACCCTTGACATAAAAGGATAAAGGTATAGATTTTAATGAATAGGCAATATTTAGGTTTAGAAAGCATCTAAGTTGTTGACAGAAAAATATGAATATGATATGAAGCTCTTCTAAAGCAAGAAAAATGGAATCACATGGGAGTTTCAAACATTTTGTGTGTTCCTGTAAAATCCTGAGTTTCGTTCTGAAGTAGTACTTCTAGTGACATGAAATACAACTAAGTTTTTTAACTCCCCCATTTTCTCTTGCCAAAGGGAAGCGTGGGCTAGGAATGGGACTTCCAATTCCTCAACTGGCATCAATTCATTTAATTACCCCAGCTCCTGGACTTGAGGACCATCCAGTGGAGTCAGGGACAGTCCAGACTTGCTTTCACCTACCCCTGTGTATGTCTAGGAACAGAGACAGATGCCAAAGCTGAGACAGATGTTAGTTGTGTGAATCTTAGTTATAGCCAGCAGGTGTGATTTCCATGGGGAGCTTGCTCTTCCCGTAAGAATGACGGCCAAATGTTACAGCTGCATGGGATCACAGAGTGCACATCCTCTTCCAAACTCACTCAGAAGCAAAAGCTAAATGGAGTTTGGCTCTTAGTTGTATTGACAGCATTTATTTTCTCATGTAAACATAAAATGCTTTGTCACTCTCTGACACACCGTACCTAGCCTATCCCTGTTTGCTGCATGGAGCTCACTCTAAGTCAGTTCCTCCCTATTGTTTCTGGATCCTTGGCCTCTGCACATCTTGTGTGTCTTGGATTATATATGTAAAAACACCTTTCCTTCCCCCTCACCGTTTATGGTATCTCTGCCTTTGCTCCTGTTTGTGGGACTGCAGTGCCTGCATCCACCTGGCCTGTGCCCCATCCAGTCACAAGTACACGTGCACACCTCAGCAGGAGTCACCTTAGCCAATTCTTTGTGACCAGGAGCACGGTTCTGCTTCATGTGCTTGCACACGCTCCTGTGATTTGCAAGTATTCAAGAAACAAACAGCCACGAGCTAGCATCTTGTTCTCTTGCTGGGATGTATTTTTTTCACTGGTAGTTCTCAAATGTAACATAAGGTCGTTAAACATGGAAATAACACCCTCCTCTGCAGTATAGAAATTAGATACTTGAAGGCTTCTGAATGTGCAAATATTTGTGTTTCCACACAGTCAGGTGTGTTTGCCTACTGCCCTTCAAAGGCAGGAAGTCTGTGTCACTGCAGTCTCACAGTGGTGGATTCTTAATGGGGATCCCAACTCAAACTGACAGATGTTGGGTGTAATTTTTTTAACCTGTCAAGAACCATCTTTTTTTCTTTTGCATTTTATTATTATTAACAAGATACAAGGAACAAAGTGCACTCAGAAGGAGGCGTAGAAAACAGTAGCAGTCACAGCCACTCCATAGAAAAGAGACGACGGAACATAAGAAAGGTTTAGTGAGGTTTTTAACTGTGAATGGCACTCCATGCTGAGGCATAATTTTGGGGAGAAATTTGATGAGACCTGCACGTTCAATTCAGAGTGGCACCACTGCATTACCTTCACCCAAAATCAAGATCCACAGGAAAGTGTCTGTTCATGTTGGAGGAGCAACCTGAATTCTGCCTTCCCATGACACATGCACTCCTGTGAGGTCATGAGAGAGTCACTGTCCCACTCTCTGGCTCATTTCTCTTATTGTAAAACATGATTTACTTCACTTATTCCCACGGGGTTTGTGGTTGTAATAGGGAGTGTAAATCATTATTTCACTATTTCTCTGGCTGGGAAATCAGGCCTTTCTCACTGTGTGTTCCCTGTTCGTTACACACAGGCAGAAATGAAACCTGGAGAAACCAGAGAGTCCAGCTTCTGGGTGGAGGTTTTGCTGTGGTTCCCAAATACCCTCTTGCTGCTCTTGCTGGCTCAGGCTGTATTTGTAAACATTCACAGGCCTTCTCCTTTGGATTGTTTCTTGGAGCCAGATTTTCTTTTGATGTGAAACAGGATGTGTGTGTTAATTAATTTATTTTACTCAGGGTAGAAAATTACTGCCAATGTTCTTTGAAGAGTCCTGTGAGCCATCTCTCCCATTGTGTAAACATCCAGGCAATTTTGGTTAAAATGTTTATTTTTTTTTGATGATGCATAAATGTTAAACTGGCTGTTTTACAGTGGAGAGGTTTTACAGGCTCTTTTAAAAATGTCAAGGTCAGCTTTAAACAGTTACTGTTTAAACTGAGGAGGTGAAACACTGGACCAAGAGGATTCAAAAAAGAAAAAAAAGGAAAACCACTATTTTCTGCTAACAGGTGTTATTTGAGAGTTTTGTGCTGGTGAAAGTGATGGCGAAATACTCTGGAGACATTGCCTCTGCATCTAGTCCTTTGTACTTGTACTGAGGACATTGTTAGTGAAAATACACCCTTCCTGCCTTAGTCCTAAATTTGAAAGGACTTCTGCCTGGTGATGACAGGAAAGCACAGGCTCTGTAAACGTTGACTTCCTGAGATTGCCAGGAGCAGCCAGTTCATGCCAATTTTGGCAGTGACGTTTGTGCTGTGGAAGTACACTACTTCATGGCTTATAATGGACCAGGAGCTTTGATGATTAAATGTTGCTTGTAATGTCTCCCAGATTGGGAGTAATCTTCAGGATAAAAAGGTTTGAGAATCCCCAAGATGGATGATTCTCTCATGTTACAAATTAGAATTCAGCAGTCCCATGAGGGCCAGGAGCACAAGGTGTTCCTTGTCTAAACCAAAAACTTTCAAACTGCAAGTTTAACAAAATTAGTAATAAACTCCTGTATTTTAAAAAATAGCTTTCTATTCTTCTGTGTTATCACTAAACAACTCCAGTAATGGTTTGATGTTTAATTGGTAGGGTTCTATGATTTGAGAGTTTAAACCTGATCAGTCAATGACATGCTACCAGACATGGAGCTCACTCTAGGTCAGTTCCTCCCTATTGTTTCTCCCTATTGTATTTTACCAAACAAGACCAGACAGATGCCTTGTTCTGAACAGACTGCAGTTTGAGATTGATTCATCAATATACTATATGACAGCAAATTCCCCAAGGGAATTATTTGGTCTCTTCGTAATCTCAAGAGTCTGCACACACATCAGGGTATCTTTGGTGTTCAGCACTTTTATTCTGGGACAATCCACAGCCATTTAAATCAAGGTCTAAGAGAAAACTCAATGTAAGAAATTTAGTCCCCAAGGACTGTGCCATAAATTGGTGCCATAAATTGAGGTGACAAGATAGCAAAATGGATAGTGTGAGATACATTAGTTTATCTTAATTTGAATTGAATTCAAATAGAGCTAGTAATAGCCAAATGTTTTGATGAGTTTGATTGTGAGAGTTAAACTGGAGGTTTTCTCAGTGATCTGCACTCCATTATAAAAAGCAAAGAAGCAAAATTTCTTGCAGCTGGCACTAAATGGAAGTCTTTTCTTTCAGTAGTAGCAAAAGATCACTGGAAACCAAACTGCTCATTTCTCATTCCTTTTGGTTATGGGTGAACCCCAGAATGAGGGAGTTACTTGTTCATATTCTTCTCAACACTCTGAAAGGAAACATTCAGCTCTTGTGGCCTGTCCATCCATCATCTTTTCTGCAATATTAGCCTTTCCTTTGACAGGGATCTTATTTTAAAAAGAGGGAGGCTCCATTCCAGGATGTGGCATTAGTTTTCAGTATTCATTCAGTAATCAATACCATTCAGCATGGTGTATGTATAATTCCATACAGTATTTTAAGTTGGTGGAGATATCTGGGATATAGGGAGAAATCAGTGTTCATCCTTTACGTAACAGTCATTGAGTCATGCCATCTTGTTTAAACAAACAGTGTGAATCTTAAAATAGCCCCTGAACATTCCACTGCGATGGCCATATTCAAATGAATGTTCAAGATGTTTCCCCACTATCGTATACCCACAGAGTAACCCTTCAGTGACAGCAGAGCTGCCTGCAGTCACTCGTAAGCTAAACTGGGCACTGGTCATATGCATCTGTTCACTTCCTCAGGTGAAGCATGAAAATCTGTTTCTCTGTCATCCATCCACCAAGGGAGGCACCAGAAATTAAATGTTTTGAGGCTAACCTCCTCTGAGAGTGATTTTAGCATACCAGTTACTGTTACCAGATAGTTATTAAAGGAGCTTAGGGAAAGTGACCTTGTTCCCACAGGTGGGAAACCTTGCTCTTCACCAGATTAACAGTTGATATTGGCCAGTTTCAAGAAGATAGAAGTGAAAACTTGGAGTTTTTAAAATGCATTATTATTAGTATTCTTACAGATACAGAACTAGAGGAAGTTCTTATTGCTCACATTATTTGTCCGGCTTTCATAATCCTTTCTGTTTTCTATAGGGTCCTATGGCTAAATTTCAAAGGACAATTTAGATGTGATAAAAGCATAATATGTTGTAAAACTGATCAGTTAAGAGAGCAGACAATAGATATTGCAGCTCAGCATTCAAAAATTGTTTAGTGATGTCTCTCTAGCAAAGAAAGTTTCCAAGAGGAATCTGGAAAAATGAGTCTTCTGGAGCTCACTCAGTTTCTAACCTAGAGCTCATAGTGGTATTGAAGGGACTTGGATTTTCATGAGATGAGAAACATAAAATCAGGCAGCCCCTTCTATATGGCTCTGTGGGTGAAGCACTCAGCTCTTCCACACTATCCATGTGTCATCTTCCACTAGGCTTTGCCTATATCATATGTAGTTGTGCAGGAATCCAGAACAGCTTGTGAAATCAGTCAATATACCTGATATTGATCCCTTTTTTGGGTAAGATAAAGCTCTAGAGAAAAGACAGAGTGGAGTGCCAGTTAAATATGCTGAATGTGGACAAAATGCTTCCACTTCCTAGTTGGGAACCTAGCCCCTGCTTTTGAAATCCAAATTTGCAAGCTTTTCAAGCTAAGAGGAAAATACCTTGTGTCTAGGTGACTTGGAAAAATCCCAGTGACAGGCACTGCCCCCATGGCTCACTAGGGAGGCTGGGGAAGCAGGCAGGCTGCCAGCAAGTACACAGAGCCTGCCAGAGGGACCCGGGCACTGAGACCCTGCCACACACAGCTGTCCCCTCCTCGGTCTGGCTCCTGGGCAGTGACCCACAGCACTCAAGACAGAGATGCACAGAACAGGGCCGGCCCCTCGGTCACACTACCTGCTAACCCCATCTGGGAACAGCAGAAAGCACTCAGAGACATTAAAATAGAACAAATTTGCAATGAGATCAGGTTATATGTTTTATGAGCCATATAATTAACATGCGACACTCAGAGCCATGGGATATTATTGACTTAAATAGCTTAGTAACTATCAAAAAGGATTAGGCGTTGACATGAAACAGAATAGCATGTGCACTGACACAAGCTAGGATCAAAATTACAGGGGCTACCAATCCTGGTGCTTCAGGGCACATTTTGATCATCAGCTTGGGGTCAGGAGGAAAGCCACTCTCTAATCAAGAAGCATGTAATATGCACATGGGTCATAGTTACACGGATTTCTTTATTGGCCTGTTTTGATTCCTTTCCCTTTTTCTTCTCTGTCTTCCCTTCATACCCTTCTCTTCCCCCTCCTTACATTTATCATCTGGAATAGGTCACTACTGAAGACAAGACACTAAACTAGATGGATGGCTGAATGGTCCCTACTAATAGGGTAATTTAATATTTGCTTCTCTCCAGAACTCTATCGTTTATTTCAAATATAAATTTTATATTCATTCACTAAAAAGTTCCTCGCTTTCCAATCTTCTTTCTATGCATGCTACTTTTTATTTTTATCAGCCTCACTTATAAATCCTCAGAGGTAGCAAATGAATGTCAGTTTGGGAGAAGGAAGAGAACAACCAGGCACATTAAAGAAAATTGATTTTCTTGGTAGATGAATGGTGTAAATTAAAAAAAAAGAGATTTTGTATAGCCAAATGACCAATCATATATGAAAATATGCAGGCTTTCTTCTGTGAACATGAATGTGAGTCCCTGAACAGTAATGATAAAATGATGCTTCATTTAGGTAACTCTTTGCATATTTCTTTGTAGATTCAGAAGCAAGGTAATAGTTAAGAATTTCAAAACTTTTCCTTACCTGCCAAAAAAATCTCATTTTAACATGGTGGAATATTTCATACAATTTTAGATGTTTGGATGTTTTGGATTGCATTTTCATTTGTTACTATAGTGAAGTGGTGTCAGGAAGCCCCACACAATAGCAGAGCAAGTTGAATTTTATGCTCTGTAATATCTCTGTGAGAGGTAAGACCTACCTGGAACTACTTACTTTAAAGAACCAGGCTGGAGAGTAGAGGCATAGAGAGGAAAATTGCCTGATTCTTTGTGGGACCCCAAGTTAATAGCAGAAACCCAGAAATGTCTATTTAAAAAATATTCATTTTTTACTCATTTTCATTACTGCATGTTTCTTTTTTACTACCTGCTTTCAACCTCCCAGCCTAATTTCTAACTCCACCCATTCTTACCCTACCCTTTACTTTTGCTAGCACCCTTTCTTCCTATCTGGTACTGGCCTGCACTGCTCACTCAGCACACTGATACATGCTGCTCTTGGGCTTGTTCAGCCTTGCTGGAAAGATGCTATCATGTATCTTCTCCAGCATCCTTCCCATTTTTCCCATCCAAAACAGTGGTTTGGATTCCAGTTAGTTTCTGTGAAATATTTTTTGGTCCTTCACTCTGCTTCCCTAAAGACCAATGCTTCTGTGTTATTGCCTTCCCACAGACATTCTTCAACATAGCAGAGCTGACCTTAGGCTCTGTGGACAGATGGGGCCTGATCCGAAGTCCATTAACATCAGAGGAAATGTCCACTTACGCCCATGGGCTTTGCATTAAATCCTTTGCATTTTACTTACTTTCTTTAGTGCCTCTTACACAGCTCCAGTTATTAAAATCAGATTATTACCTCACAGATCCCCATACAGTTCAGAGTACTCTATAAGCCAAACTGTGCTGCTTCAAAGACAGAGACCAAAAGTGCCACTCTGCTAATGTGAAATCTGCAGCTGGCTAGTACTAAAACCAAAGCATTACTTCCAGATTTCAATCCTGCATATAACTCAGGTCAGGATCTCCCTGTTCATTAGCTGCATCTCCTGTTACTAGTGCACAGGCTCTCAAAACTATTTATTATTGTTCAGATATTTTCTGGTCCCTGCAACATTATTCTGACCAGGCACCATCCAGATTCACCTCTGTTTGCAGTTTTGCTCGCAGTACAAGTAGACTGGAATGTCAGCCAGAACATCAATATTTCTTTCTGTTGACACAATACTCTCTTATCCATATTGCCACCCCTCCTCCTGCTTCATTTTGTCTACATTCCTTTTAAAAACTCTACTTCCATAATTTAGTCTCCCACTCAGTACTTGGTTTAATCAAGTCTGTCACTCAATTTATATCCCACTTCTCACTTAACACAAGTTTCTCAGTTAGCAATCTGTTTCTGTAGCACTTGCTATGCAGAACACATGGTTAGCTTTTCTTTACACACTTACTCCTCTGTTCCCTTTCTGATTTCCAGACTTCACTTTTCCTTGTAGCTCTCAAAGATGAAAAATGTCCTCTTCTGTCTCCTTTTTTACATCCCTGTATAAGACCACTGCTATCAGAGCTTCCTAAATATCATGGAGTACTTTGTGTAGAGCACAGAACACTCTCTGAGTCCAGTTAAAACAGTTTTCAGCTGCAGAATAGCTCTCAGTTTAACAGCTAGCTCATAGCTTTAGGTAAACCTCTCCTGTTGCTGTACTTTTTGGTCATGGCTCACCTGCCTTCCTCTGCATAAAAGTAAGATTCACTCCCTCTGGCTGCTTATTCACTACAGCATGCTAAAATTTGGTTCTAATCCTCCACTCAGTTTTGTGTTGTTGGAACAGAGCCCTGTTCCAGTTGCTCTGTACATTTTAACATTGTGGAATGGGATGCATATTTCCTGATGACATCGCCTAGCGCAACCACAGCACAAACTTAACAGCTCACTTTTCCTGCACAAAGGACATCTAATGTCATTTTGGGTGGTGGAAATGCAGTGCAGGTTGTGTATCAGCAACATTGCCCGCCTCTGTATATATAATCTCCCACTTGAATTTCATGTTATCAGCCAATTCCCCTGGTAAGGACCATGGGTTGTCAAACTGCTTTCCTCCTTAGCTGCAACCGTTCAAGAAACTGGTGGACCACCAAATGAGGCTGTTGGAACAGTTTTATCTTGGCAGCAGCCGGATCAACTGATACCTGTTGGATAGATCATTTGTTGGTTCTCTGAATTATACAGCTGTGTCAGCAGGTTTCCAGGTTTAAATGCTGGCATGGTGTAAGACGCAGAATGCTGTTGTTTCATAATCACCTTCTAGAGGTATTGCTTTGTTGTAATGCTACTGTTATGTTGTCCTACTTTTGCTATCTACTTTCTGCATAGGAGGAGGGAATTTTTGCCCACTGCATCACTTTGGTGTAGTCTTTGCAGCACTGGGCTGGCTGCATTTAACCTAGAGACAGGGAGCAGGGGGGAATATGCAGGTGGCTGCTGTCACTGCTTTTCATATGAGTGAATAATGTGATGATTTCATAGTCCAGACACGGCGCAGAAATATATGGTACTTATACAGTACTCTTAATTTTCAGATCAGTTTAATGCTACTCCTGGCTTATGGTACACTCATCTGTCTCCCTGAATGTTCTTAACACAGCTTGCACTCCCAGTCACGCAGGAGAGGCCAGAGCAGCCCTCCCCTCTCTGGCTGGATCAGTGACTGCCCTATATAAATCTGCATATGAAGCAGATTTGGCAATTGTTCAGACAGAGACAGACTCACTTAAGTAAAGGGAGAAAACAAACTTGCTTATGAAGGCACTGCAGCAGCACTCTCAGACGCTGTACTAGTTGAGACAGCACAGAGGCTGGTTTGTTTTCTTCTGTATTTGGGAGACTGATGATTTCTGTTTGTCTTCTGCGTCCAAGTCCCATCACCATAAACCAGTGTGCGAACACCGGTTCTGTCTCTCTAACAGTTTCAAGCCATTTCGCGTGTTACCGCTTTACCTCTGCACCAGATGGTTCATTTCCTCGGGGACTTCCACACGCGTCCCCAAGGTCGGGCAGCCTGACAGCGCTCGGTAGCACAGGGCCCAACTTTGAGGTCGATCCGCAGAAAGCCTTGAGGCCCCGCTTCCCCCGGTCGCGGGCGGCAGCGCAGCGGGCCGGGTTCCCTGCGCCGTGCGCCGGGTTCTGACTGCGGTCGGGACGGGCGTCGGCGGCCGGCAGCTGCCGCCTCTCGGTCCCCGCGCACGGAGCGGCCGGAGCGGGGCGG
>VXBR01007332.1:226652-349781 GCA_013400215.1 Cisticola juncidis | reverse complement strand
CCCTGCCGCCCGCCCCGGCCCCGGGACCCACCGGCGCTGCCGCGACCACTGTGCCGGCGACCCGGCTCTCCCGGGAGCCGGAGGAGGATTAGCTGTCGCGCTGTAATCCTGTTCTCCAGCCCCCCGTCCACCACAGCGGCACGGCCGCCGGAGGGAAAGGTGTTCCTGCCCTCCCGGGTCGCCCCGCCGCAGCGGCTGTCCCTGCAGCCTGTCTCGGGCTGCGCGCTCCTGTTGCACCCCGAGATTGCCTCTCTTCCCTGCTTTCCTCCCTCAGGACCTGGCTGCCCCGTTCTCCTTCCCGCAGCGTCTCCCAGCTACACGTTGCCGTTCCTTTCAGCTGTTCCTGCGCTGGGACGCGACACTGTTAAAGCCACTTCGCGATGCTTCAGTCCCCACTTCCTTGTCCCTGTGAAAGGACCAGGTGCTGCTGCACCGCGCTTCTCCTCCCTCCCCGCTTCCTCGCTTCTTCCCTCCCTCTCTCTGCACTTGTCTCCGCATTGGCAGACTTGCTGCTGCACCCTAGGACAGGGCTTTGCAGGGGAGCGCAGTTAGGCAGGAAAGCAGCGCAGAAAGGGCCAGAGTAGGATTATGGGGACAGTGCTTTCGTGGGTGCTGCTGCTCGCTCCCTCCCTCCCTGCACCAGCTGCTGGGCTCTGCTGCATCTCTTCTCTCCAGCCCGGTGTCCCTGTCCCTCCCCACACTGCTGCAGCTGTGTGTCACCAAGCCCGGGCCCCAGTGCTGGTGCTCACCTTGATGCTCATTGGTTTGTATGTAGAGGTTGAGGAAGGGGATAAAAGGCAGGACTCTGCAGTATTGGAAGGATTCAAGATATTTTAGGCTCCCTGTAGAACTAACTGTGTGTGGGGCCCTTGTGCAGTTTCTGTTCCCCTCTCTCACAGTTGAAATGTGGACATTTATCCCTAGACATGGGTTTGCATTCCTGATCTGAAGGACTTGGAATTTTCTGCTAGTGTTCTCAGATTTGTCCTTCCCCTTTTCAGATCTTTCCTGTAAAGCTAGTTGTTCTTTACCTGCCATGGGTTTTTTTGGGTGTTTTTAAAGAATAAGGGGCTGTTTCCAAGAGCTAACTGTGTAGTGCCGTAGATTTTCAGTCTCTGTCTTTTCACCTTGGTCTCTGTGGTAGTCACTTTTCTGCTCACAGAAGTCCTTCTTCCCTGTCTCTCAGACCTCTTTCCAAGAGTAAATCTCTTTGTAACAGTTGTAATAATATCAATAGTGTCAGCTTAAGAAAATATAAAAAGCCTTGTAGTTTCCTACTCACTTCATTAAGAAGTACATGCTTATCCCCATTTTGCAGGTGTTTGAGGGATGTAGGAGAGCTGGTAACTTCTGCAAAGTGTTGCAGTGATTTTGTGACTGAGTTTGCACTTGAGCATGGGAGACAGGAGTCCTGCTTTTGCGCTGTGACTTCTGAGGGTGCTGTTTCTGGGAGGTGGACTTACCAGCTACTGTTTCTCCTGTTTATCAATCCCTTCATGTCCTGTTTTTATGCCTGTATAGTCTCTCCCTCCCCATGCAATGTCTTTCTGCTGCACTTTCTGTGAGGGGGCTTGAGGAGGCTTCAGGGGGCTTGAGTACCATGTAGATTTAAGGTTTTTGCTGATCAGACAGGATGCATTGTTCATCAGATTTTCAGGTGTTCTATCCCTCCTCTGTATGTCTTCTGCCCTGTCCTGAATCTGGTCCACTGTGGGGACAGGAATTGTTGCTATTATATTCTCATTTTCAGTTTCATAGCACCTACCTTCTTTATTTTTCTTCCAGGGGAGCCTTCTCTGTGGTCCGTAGATGTGTAAAGAAAAATTCTTCACAGGAATATGCTGCAAAAATCATCAACACCAAAAAACTGTCGGCCAGAGGTTGGTGTCTCTATCTACTTTTCTTCCCTATATTAGTAGGAAAATATTTCACTGGAGTTAAGGCTGTAGTAAATTTAAGGGATCTGGAGTTGCTTTTCTCAGTCATTATTTAGGCCTTTCAAAATAATTGAATTGTGTGGCAAAGAGGAGACTGAAAGAAGGTAGTGTGGGATGATAGAAAAATTCCTGGAAGTCCTAGAAATGGATACTCTATAAAGTGATGTTGTCTTTTTTCTTCTTGAGGTCTTTATTCTTCAAGCTGAGCTAGAGGTGGATTCATCTACGAGTGTGTGTGTACCAATCACTCATAATAAAGAGAAGTGTTGCAGACTTATTTTGCTGAATGGTTTTTTTACCTAGGAGATCTGTCTTACTGGAAGAGATGTGATTATTTTTTTGAAAGGTAGATGCTATATGCCCTGCTCCTTTCATGCTGTAGTTAAAGGTGTTGTGTTTGGGAGCTAAAACTCTGCCTTCAAAGGCAGAAATAGGTTGGATGGAGAAATCTTGCCGATTTGACATCTCCACGTATTAGAACAAGGGGCTTGTGCTTTCATTACTCCTGGAGACAACAAAACCTGAAACTAGATTGTAGTGTTATGAAAAGAGAAAAAATCTTTTTCTTCTAAGCTGATAGTCTTCTGCTTTCCAGGGACATATGTATGCATAAAGGGTAGTAGACTGAACAGTATGAAGGGAATGTGCACCTTGTAGTGTGCAGGGAATCACTACAGGGATTAAAGCTGCCCTGTGGGTGGGGTGGATGATGGGGAGAATGAGGAAAACTGAACTGCAGTGAAAGATGCTGAAAGCAGGGAGGGCTACAAGTTGAGATACCGGAGGCAACGCTTTCTAGAAAAGGTGTACAAGAAGAGTTGTAAGTCTTTAGAGGCCTTTCAGGTTTCACAAAATTAATATATGAAGCCCTTGACTATCTTGCCAGTTGAGTAGGGGGCTTGACTGAGAAATGAAAGGGAAAAACATGAGGAGAAAGCAAATGATCTTGAGAAATGATTTAGAAGTGAATAATGTTTTGCCTAATCCTTACAAAAAAGAAAAATAGAATATGTATTCTCCTTTTTGCCAGAATATGAAATGTGATGATAAGAGCAGAAGACAGCTTGAAGAATAGTGAAAAACTTCCATTTACTGTAGTTTGTATGGTTTGTTTTAAGTGGTGTCAGTGGTAGTGTGGTGTGAAGCAGTGATTTTTTGTTTAATTTTTTTTTTATTTCTGGAAGCAAGCATATGTGCTAAGGTGTTTAATATTTAGCTTGAGTCAGGTCGTTTTGGGGGCAGCCAGTGGAGCCCTGGATTTGTTAATGAGGTGGCTGCAGATCTTTTGAGAATCACTGTCCCTTCAATGGTCACGTGAGAGTGCCTGCCGATGTAGGTGGGATATTCAATCTCTCGAGTTCAAAATTAGTTCACCTTAATATGGGAGAGGTTTGAAGAGTGGCTTTGCTTTCCTGACAGCCATTAATGCCATGTTTGCTCCGCAGGCTTCCCTGTCCATCCTGTAGTGAGAGCTAAAGCTCAGGAGAGTCATTGCTCAGATGTTAGTGGACACCAGGCTGCCTGGAGAAGGGAGGGGGCAGTTTGATAAAATGATCACGGAGGGTAAACCATTATTGTATGAACAACAGGGTATTGAAGTTAACTCTGGATATAAGAAAAATGGGGGAAAATGCAGGCTGAATATAGCTGAAAATTCAAAAATATATTAGCTGAAGTCCAAAACTCTCAGAAAAACGGATTCAGTTTTTAAGTGTTTGGTCATTTAATGAGAGGGAGAAATGCATGGATTCTAATTGTTTCTCATAGTAAGGTGATGACAGTTTAACGACCCAACAAGTGGGAAGAGTAAGTATGGGTGAATATAGGCCATGTTTTGATCTATACTTACTATTTAGATTTCATACCTTCCTATAAATAAAATACACTGAGGCTGCCAGCCTGGTCCTCAGCTACTTAATTCGTGGCAGCTGGCAGTGATATACTTAAAAAGGTACTGGTTAGGTAGGGTAAGTATGAGGAGAACCCAGAAAGAAAATTAATGTTTCTGCTACTACAGAAGAGTGTCAGAAATAAGGGATTGATCAGGCTGTGTTGAAGTTTTAACTGAGGACTGAGGAATCTGTGAAAAGTGGATGGTGACTTCAGCTGAATATGTAGGTTCCTCATTTATTCCAGCTGTGTTTGCTGAGAGCTGAAGGAGTAAGTACAAAAAGTACTTATAGTAAAAGACTTGAGTATTTTGATAGGAAGTTAGTGAATTCACCTTGGAATAGGTCTTTAAAGCATTGAAGGAAAAATGTGTGCTATTTAGACATTGCAGCTGTAAATCACTGATTAGGGAGATTCAATTCAGCAACCTGAAAATGAAAGTCTTGGGAAAAGGCGTTTTAGAAAGCTGTCTCCCTGAGGAGCAGAATTGTGGTGTTAATTCTGCAGCATCCTGGATAGTGTTGCCTGATGTGTCCTTTCCCCTGGCACTTCTCCTTGGACTGTCCCTGTCCCTGCCCTCTGTCCAGGCTCTCCTGTGCACCCAGCTGCACGCTGTCCATTGTGCAGGGTAACCCACCCTCCTGACCTGCCCCCGTGCTGCTGGTTTTCTTCTAGGCATGCTCACAGAGCCAGGATATTCCCTTGTGTTGGTACAGCCAGCCCTCCAACTTAAGCATACATTTAACATTTTTTACTATGTCTAGCAGAATTTGAACCTGTCTGGACACCTGATGCAGTAACTGCCTCTTCAAGAGTCAGCATCTTGCTGCTGCTGCAAAGTGTAGCCCCTTGCTGCCTCACTGAAGTTTTCCCTGCTGTAGTGCTTTCCTTCATTTTGTTCAAGGCAATGGTAACAGAGCCTTGCTCTCCTTCTGCAGAGCTTCTTGTTAACCTTGTTTTTCAAGACTTGTGATGAAGAAATATTAGATAGCTAACTGGGAAGTGCTGAAAAGCTCACTGTATGTGGCTGAAAAGGAGGAAGGGGAATGCTTCAGGGTAAATGATATACAGTGAAAGGGTCAAGACTTAAAGAGGCATGGTGTTTTACAAGGCTTGTCTGTGAAAGCAAGGAGGATGGACAGAGTGCTAGTCCTAACAGCTTCAGTCTAGTAAACTTCACCCTTCATAAAATGCTAAGTCAGCTGTTGAGAGGATAGTCTATTTTTTATATTGACTCTGCTTTTTGGATGCCTGTTCTCTCTTTTAATAAGTTTTTTCAGTAAGAGCCAGTCTGAATTAAAATTCATATTTTGGCTTTAGAGAAGTATTTGCTATTATTCATGTTGTGTTGATGCTTAAGACTGCCCAGTGAAGACCATGCCAAGAAATTCAATAATAAATAAGGTCCAAATGCTTGTGAAAAGGGAGAGGAAACAGACTTCACTTTAGTCAGCGTTCAGCTGACATATAAGAGCAGTGGTTATTACACATGGAGGAAATACAATGCTTCAGTCATCTGAAATTCCTGTGGGATTGAATGCACAGACTTTTACCAGTGGTATGGGTAGAGAGAAGAAATAACTGTAATTTTTTGAAAGTTGTCTTGTGGCTTTCACAAGAATACTTTTTGAACATGAAAATTCATAGCAAGTAGTGCTATAGTGCAGTTCAAATAAAGTAAAATTACTCACAGTGATCAAAAGATCAAGAGAGAAGCAGCAGCTTTAGCAGCAGCAGGGAGATATCCCCAATTTGAGTTGCCAGCATATACTTCAAGAGAGAGTCTGGCTTTGGAAAGAGGTAGGCAGAGCTTTAGGATTTGATAATTTTTAGGATGATTTTTATACCAAATAGTATTTAGTGATGCTACCACCATCTGAAGTACTTCTACCCATTTTTTAAATTCCAGAAGGAAAAATCTCTGTGTATTTTATCTGTTGTTAAATTTAATTTGCTGTTGAAAATCTGTATCTTTTAACTCTTGCAAGTGACGTCTCTTGATGAAAGAATTAAAACCAGCTATCTCGTTAGTCCACTTCACTGTGCTGTCCTTACTGTGGCTTTGCTTTTGACTGTGAAATAGAGGTGGCTTCTTACCTTATCTACCTGCTTTTTATCTTTCCAAATCTGTAAATCAGATAAAAATTTGCAGTCCACTGAGTTACTTTGTTGTTGTTCCTGTAGGAGATTATGTGGATTGTGGGAGGAGCAGGGAATTACTTTTGTGTATCAAACCCCAACAGGAAAAAAGCACTCTTTATACTTCCACCTCTGCTTTTTTTTCCTGCACCACAATCATTCTGGCTTTTGGTTCTGTAGTGGTTGCTGATTTGGACTTTACAATATGTTTTGTTGAAAATGTCAGTAGTAGTTTCCCTGGACACTAAAAGGTTGAGCTTGAATGCTGCAGAGGAAGTTCAGCAGCATCAGTCCCTAACATCTCTCTTGATCTGTTCTGTATGTGTTTGTAGCTGCTGCTTGCATTAAGAGTCCCTTGGACTGCTTTGGGGCTGCCAGGTTTCGAGTCTCTCTGGGGCACCGCTGGAGCTGCCCGTGTGCGGGGCCGCTGCACCGCTGGAGCTGCCTGTGCTGGAGCTGCCTGTGTGCGGGCTGCTGCACCGCTGGAGCTGCCCGTGCGCGGGCCGCTGCACCGCTGGAGCTGCCTGTGCTGGAGCTGCCTGTGTGCGGGCTGCTGCACCGCTGGAGCTGCCTGTGTGCGGGCTGCTGCACCGCTGGAGCTGCCTGTGTGCGGGCTGCTGCACCACTGGAGCTGCCCGTGCGCGGGCCGCTGCACCGCTGGAGCTGCCCGTGTGCGGGCTGCTGCACCGCTGGAGCTGCCCGTGTGCGGGCTGCTGCACCGCTGGAGCTGCCCGTGTGCGGGCTGCTGCACCGCTGGAGCTGCCCGTGTGCGGGCTGCTGCACCGCTGGAGCTGCCCGTGTGCGGGCTGCTGCACCGCAGCAGGGCTGCCGGCTCTGCGAGGTCACGGCGGGCTCAAGCACAAAGCCAGACTCGCGTGGAAATGTCCTGAGATGGGTGTCCTCTAGGTGTTCCTGTGTTTGGCAGGTTGAGGACAAATGTCCTTTCTTGCAGGGGATGGCAAATCAAACCATGTCCGCTCAGCCGTACTTGCTGAGCAGCCAAATCAGGTTCAGTCACTTGGTTTGGGAGAGCAGCTGGTCTTCCTGCAGCAGGGGCTGACTGAGGAGCTCCCCTGTGCCCCAGCCCCACCCTGTGCCTCCCCTGTGCTGCCTGCAGGAGTCTGAGAGATGCTGTGATTAAGAAGCATGCATAGCCCGCTGCAGAGGGCTGGAAATCTTTTGAGGTCTTTGCATCCATGGAGGGAAGCAGGGAGCAGAGCAGAGCACTGCACACCACCCAGGGCAGTGTATGAGGCTGGGAACTGCCTGGTGGAGTGGCTATGAGAGGCTGGGTGCTGCGGGATGGGGGCTGCAGGGGAGGAATCAGTTGGTGGAGTGGGTAGCACTTGTGGGTAGCAGGTGGCTGAACTCTTCACTCTGCAGCAGAGCACACGAGTGTGGCAGGGGCTGGTGATGAGGCTGCTCAGCTGATGGCAGAGCAGCAGCCCTCTGCCTCCCCCTCTTCTTCCTACCTGCCTCTGCTTGCCGTCCCCTGCACAGGGGAAGAGGGGTTCAAATAGTATATGTATACCAGTAGGGGAGATTTCATTGGAATAGGTGTTTGGAGAGGAAGAGAGCTTGTGCAAAAGAAGAGACCCTGACCTTGGAGGAGAGGTTGGAGCTGGGAACTTAATGGGGGGCTGCTAAGGGTCGGCTTGGCTTTTTGCCTGCCCCAACATATCAGTACAGGCAGGAAAATGCCCTGTCCTGAGAGGCAGCAGAGATTGTTGGGGTGGCGAGTGGTGGAAGCCTTGCTTTACTGTGGCTCACCATGGCCAGAAGCTGGCTTCCTCCCACTGTGGATGTTAGGGATGGTTGGGGTTACCCAGGTTGCCTCTCAGTTTACTCTGTATATTTTATAAAGGAGCTGGAACAGAGCAGACAGGATTTCAGCTTGTGTCTGTCTTCTCAGTGGTCACATTGAGTATTAAATTTCCGGCATTAACAATGGAGGGGAGGGGAGGGAAGTGGGCACACAGATTGGGCAGGAATAATTACTGCCTCTGCACGAGGTTGGTGAGAGAAAGGAGCTTGGTGAGAGAGTCGAGTTACTTGTTTTCCCAATATAAACTGAATTTGTGTATGGCAGAAATGTGATTAGACTAACTCCTGCGTGTGTCCCAAAGCCCTCGGCTCTAGAGCATTCACTCTGATAAGCCAGCTGTGGCTGAAATACTTGTAGGTGTCCCTGTGGTGAAGAGCAGTGTGTTGAGCAGCCTGTAGATATCTGGGGCAAGGAGAGCTCCTTCGATTTCTGGTAAGAAGGATCCAGTGAAAAAACTGTTTGCTCTTTTTTATTGGTTTTGTGGTGTAGCACAGAGAGTTCACTGTCTCAGAATTCAATCCTTCTCTAGACAGTAGCAAAATCATCAGTAGCAAAGGAGGATTCATCTGTGGATCATAAAGAAATTTTTAGAGTGCACTCCTCCCCAACAATGGGTTAGCACCACTGTTTCACTGTGTTAAGAGAGGACTATGACAATATTTTTCCACACCCTGTAAGTATTCTGGTTGTTCTGGCCCTCCAAATTGAGTGAAGACAGTTTTTAAAAGAGAAGCATGCTAATGCAAAAGTTTCTCTCCACTGTGCTTTCTGTGAGCATAACCCCGACAATTAAGGCATCAACCCCCCCTTTTTCTGACTTGTCACCTGTTTTGGTATTTGGGGTATTTCTTTTTGTTTCCTCTGTTCTTGAAATCTCCCAATATTTACCAACATAACAGACTTAAAAAAAACCCCACATTATTTGCAAGTGTTTGACTATAAAGTGAGCTATTGCTGATAACTTGGTTGGGCAAAGAAGGTAATATTGCCTGGCACCAGGGTCACCAGCACAGGAAAGAAGCCTTGAATGCTGTAAAAAAGAAATGTGGAATGTCTCTCATCATTGTTTGCCTGCAACTGAAGTGATGTCAGTGCTCAGAGTAATCATCTTTCAGAAAACAGAGGTGCACTGGTTTCAGATGGGCAAATGAATCCTTAAAATTTTGAGTTGCTCACTAGATGTTTTGGGGTTTTTTTAGTGTGTGGAGGAAATGTGACCCTGTAACTTCAACTACTATAGTTGCTGCTGATCCTTACGACAGTAAGCTCAATGCTTCAAAAATTGGGGCCCTTTGAATTAGTCTGACATCATGTTCTTTTTTATACCTTATTAAATTTAAATACCACTTTATAATTTGGTAACATCTCCCCAAACATTCTGGTATTGCTGCCTGCATGATTTTTGGAGAACAGTTACAGAATAGCTCTGAAGAAATGGGCTGGCATCTTAGAAGTAAGCTTTCTGAACTGAGGGTAGCCAAAGATGAGTGGGGCATGGATTTAACTTCCTGCTGAAACTGAGTTATTAGATTTTGATTCCTTGTAGCTTTTTACACCTTTTACTCGTCTGCCTTTTGTTCCTTTTTAATTCTGAGTTTGTTTTGAATGTTCATTTGTTTCTCATGGATCAGTTACTTTAACCCATAATTATATTAATTTATAATGCATTGATTGAAAATAGCCCTTTAGTAATGCAGCTTTCTCTCCCTTGCTCCCAAAGAATATTGCACAATTTCTGTTGCTCTCACAATTTAGATGAGCAGACTGGGAAGTTGGTTGTTGGTGCAAGCGCCTGATTACTGATGTCTGAGACTAATACAGAGATGCCAGGAGAGCTGGTTAATGTTGTGTCTTGCCTTTTTATGACAGAATCAGGAGAGGAGGAGATGAGTGTGGTGGCTTTACTCCTGGTGTCAGGATCTGTGTCGCTCTGCTCCTGGCAGAGTCAGAGGGAGAATTCCCCGTCTCTGAGCTGTGAGTTGGGTGAATGCGATGACCTTTCAGGGAATGTGTGTGTGCATATAACTTTCGTGTTATGTTCCTGAGAGCAGGAGTTACATAACTCTCTGCTGACCCCCTGTCCTGCTGCTCCTGTCCAGGGTTCCCGTACTGAGTTAGCTCCTGTCCAAGCATCCATGAGCCCTTGTCTTACCTGTGGCTGGAGTGTGCTTACCTGTGACACTGGGAGAAGTCCAAGTTAGTGTGATGCTTCAGAGAACGTTGCTAGCTAATTTTTTCTCTTTGCTAGAAGCCATAGGTGATTTCACTGTTAAACACACAACTTTTCTTTCTGAGACAGCAAAGGTGGCATCTCTTTTTGCAGTGCTATTTCTGTGATTCTGTCAGATTCCCAAAAGTTGAACTACGCATTGTCTCAGTAGGCATTGTGGGAATGAAGACACAGTTAATTTTAAAGAAAAACAAATGCCATGTAAACTTATCTAGGGATGGAATATGCTTGCAGAGATGAGCTGGGAGTGGCCACAGCTCTTTGTAGGCCTACAAGCCAAAGGCTAAATGGCAGATCAGGCAGGGAGTGGCAGCCTGCCTGCTGTGGCAGTGCTGCTGGCTTATCTCTGGGGGCTGTTGCCATGATGACAGTGGCAAACAGGGACTGAAAAATTTACCAGATGCATGTAAGTCAAAGGATTAAACTTTCTCATAAGACAGAAGGGAGGGGAGGAGGGTGGGTGATGATGTATTAACGAAAGACAGTATCCTAGTGAGAAACACCAGGCTCACTCTTCTATAGCTACTGGGATGGCAGGGGGAAATGCAGACTGGCATTCCTCCTCCAGTCTAAACTCTGAGCAGCTCTGCTCTGACAGATTTCCTCTTTGAAGAGAAGGTGAATGCACCCTGCTTTCACTGCATAAGTCATTGGGATTTGCATTGCTTTGGCAGCTGGAAAGTAAAAAGTGGGAAAGGATGGTGTCCTTTTTTTAGTCTTTTTTTTTCCTATTTCCTATTCCTACAAGTAACTCTAGTTCTTTACTTTGTGCTTAGAGATTTTCTGCACTAGAGTTAATGCAAATCAAGTCTCAGTGTTGCCTGCAGGTTGCAGGCTATAGAGCACGGTGGTAACCAGCTTGCACTCCTGTCATCAATAGCACAAGAGCGTTGTCATTGAAAATGTCTGATGCAAAACCATGTCAGCACTACTAGGGCTAGTAGTAGTCTTGACCCTGCATGTGCTTTTGTTCCCTTCCCAGAGTTGGGGCAGTGTCCCTGCATAACAGACTCAATAGCGTGGTGGGCAGGCAGTGCGTGAGAGAGGCTCAGCTTGGCAGCTTTCCCTCTGCTGGAGTCTGAGGAAGTCCTGGTACCACACTGTGCTGCAGCCTCCTTTGTGGAAGCTGACCACAAGAAGGACTGGTCCTAGGAAATTAGTGATTTGCAACTGGCTGGGGAGCATAGAGCTGATGAGGGGGGGGGGTCTCTGCACTCAGTGCCCAAAATCTCAATGTTCCATAACGAAAAGTGGTATCACTTGGTTGTTCGCAGTACTGCAAATTATCATGGTATCTTCTTGCAGGCAGCTTCAGGAAGGACCTACCTGTGCCTGGGAAATTTCTGAACAGCAATATGCTAGTACAAAATGTTTGTCTGAAGGCTTAGTAAGATAGAATTGGGGTAATAAAAACTAGTTTCATTGTAGAAGGGCTTTTTCAACTTACAAAATGAGACACTAATATCTATGGAAATTATTGATATAGGTTTTTCCCAGCAGGCCAAATCCCAGTGGACTTTTTAAGTTCCTGTGAATACAGGCCCTATGTGAGAACAAGGATTTTAAGCCTCCAAAGGCAGTTCCTGAAAGCCTATGGAAAGCATTCTTTCCTTTCTTTTCCTTCACTTCTACTCCTCGTCTAGGCACCTGGGTTAGCTGGTGTAGGCTGCAGCTTGTCTCGAGGAGTAACTCAGTGTTTGGATGTGCTTTATCTTGTGCAGTTACTGTGTCATCTCCGATAAGTCAGTTGGTGTACACTGTGGTAAGTGATAGCTGTGGAGACAGAAATGTCGTTTCTTGATGTTAAAGAAAGCTCCTTTTTGAGAGAGGTTTTCTCAGTCCCAGGGGAGCAGTGAGAAGAGGAGAAGCAGTCTGACATAGCCTGACATCTGAGGTGAAAAAAAAGGAGACTGAAGAGCTAAATCCTTTAACTTGAGCGTGCTTCCTCTGTTCCCTGCTCTTTTACGGGGACATCTCTTTCACAAGGCGTCTCCTTGCCTGCACAGCAGAATATAGTCTGCGTAAAGCTTCCTGCAGCTCTGGAGATAGGTGAGATGTGTGTGTTTATCCAGCTCTGTTTGCTGCTAGAGACCTGATCTCGTACACCTGACTTGAAATGTGACTTCGTAGGGGACAGTCTAGTGCTTTCTCTTGGATGCACTTTCTAGACACGCATTTCAAATTACATGGGTACCCTGGAAGCCTTTTCAGGAAAAACAGCTTGTTAAAACTCATCCTAAATTGGTCTCTACTGCCTGCCAAGTAAACTTTGTGTTTCTACTGTATTAGAGCAGCTGCCATTCTGAAAATGTCCATGTGTATCTTGGTTGTTTTGTGGGGTTTTTTAAAATTTTGTTTATTTCCTCATATTCCTTTATGTCAAAGCATATAACATTTCATCAGTATGGGCCAAGAAATTGCCCATTGGCTGGAGGAAAAAATAGATGTAGAAGGAAAACCTGTCTTTACTGGCCCCTGTAACCCACAGGGACTTGCTGGAACATTTTTCTTGGAGGTTGCTAGAGAGTATAGCCTGGTGATGCCAAGCAGGACTTTTCTGTTGTTTGCCAAAAGAATTGGTGTGCTGTTAAGTTTAATTTTGCCTGCCTCAGGGCCAGTCTATGAAAGCTTTGGGTATCAAATGTCCTCTGTTGAGATTGTGTCAGAGAGATTAGGAGCATGGAAGTTGCACAGCTTTATTTTATAACTGGTGTCTGTGCAGAGTCAAAGCTTGGTTGTGATGATGTGTTTTTTCACTGCAAGTTAAAGTAGTGATTCATAGCTCCTGTGTTACTTTAAATATTCCTGATTTTTGGATTGCAGATTGAAAAGTGGCTTTCAGCTATGCCCATTTTTGTTTGACTCGTGTGTCATCTGGCCTAGAATCTGCCAGCTCTGCAGATTAGGATATTGTGTTGTGTCTGCTGCTTATTATGAAGTTGCCTGGATTAAAATTTTCAGTGCAGAGCAATGATCCACAGCCTTCTCAGTCTGTCTGAATTGCTCTTGCACTTAATAAGGATGATGTAGAGGAGTGAAGTGTTGGTCAGCTTGTCCTTTGTGTGGAAGCACTTCTACAGTAGGAGACTGGGAGTTGAGCTCTCATAACATCTGTCTTCTCCAGACAGCCAAGTTCAGCATCAGAGATATGAAAAAAGAGACACAAGGCAGTTGGCTTTTTTGATAATCATTATAAAATATTGCTAACAAGTTCAGGTGACTCTAATTGCTGCTAGCAGTTTATGTTGTTGCAGACCTGGTTACAGTTTTAAGGAAGCACATTATGCCTTGTTAACTCTTTGCAGCTATGTACATTTAGTTTCTTCAGTAGTCCCGAAGCTGAGCTTAAAAAGCTTTCCCTTCCACCACCTCACAAATAGTCAAGAAGTTTCTTATCTGCCTGATGAATTAGGAAGTGTTAATTGCTGAGTTTTTTCTCATTTGAAAACACAGCCACAATTTCTTCCCTGTCTTGGAAACAAAACTTGAGTCCCACAGCTGCAGTTACCTCGTCTGAAGGGGTGGAGGGGGTTGGCTCAGGAACAAGGCAACATGCAGCTCGACTGAGCCAGAGGAACTTAAATTCTTCCTTTGCATCTCTGAATCCCTGGATCCTGCATTGCAGTGACTTGACACTGCCGAGCTCTGCCTCCCTGTCACACTGTTCCTTGCCTGCTAACCAGCTGTAGTCTGATACTTGCTTAGCTGGATCATCCAAACCCACGACACCTGACGTGATCAGCTGATGGGGAAGAGGGGAACTTATGTCCAGAAATAAGCTCACTTGGTGTGGTTTCTCTTTAATAGGCTGTGTTTTTCAGGGTCCTCTGTGCCTAGAGGGTTTAAGACAGAGCTGCTGGGGTTCTTGCACAGGTACAGTTGCCGTGTATGCAGCAGAGAAGGTGCTGATGTGGCTGTGCAGCCTTTGGAGCAGCTCTGTGTCCTACTGTCTCACTTACTGCATGTCCACTTTAAGAGAGTTCATCTGCAATGCAGCTGTTAGCAAGGAAGTTCTGTGAATCAAGACGATGTGAG
Source organism: Cisticola juncidis (assembly GCA_013400215.1). NCBI lineage: Eukaryota > Metazoa > Chordata > Aves > Passeriformes > Cisticolidae > Cisticola > Cisticola juncidis. The sequence goes on along the minus strand of VXBR01007332.1, from coordinate 335,725 downwards.
TGCAAGTGAGCCCAGTGTCTGCAGTTGTGGCTGGGTCCTTCCCACAGCACAGGGAAACTTGTTCAGAGAAGACTTTTTGCAGGAGGAGGAAGGGATGGCAGCATAGTGCTGGTGGTGGGAGCCCCTCCCTTCTGTGCTGTGTATGCATCAGCTGCTCAGGAGCAGGAAAACGTGGAAAAGCACAGTGGGCAGCAATCCTGGAACTGGAAAATCCTGTCAAGCTTTTCCCCTCCTCACTCTGCCACAGAGTCTAAGCAGGTATTTGCTTAGGGCCAGTCCTGTCAGGATGTCTTTGCAGCACACTCCCTTCTTACACAGGATGTCCTGTTAGAATTTGGAGCTTGTTGTGAGCTGTGTCTTCCCCAGAAGTGCACAGAGGCCCCGTGGGTTGCAGGTTTATGGCTGTGTTGTTGCTGTCAGGGGCACTCACAGCTGGAGTGCTCTGGCTGCTCAGTGCTGCACCTGGCAGGCTGGGGACTGCTCAGTGACTTGCTAGGAGGCAAAGAGCCGTGTGTGCAGTAGCCCTGCTACAAGTGAGGTAGATGAGCTGTCTGAGGGGAGCTCTGTGAGGACTGCAGCCCCTCCAGCCCATGCCAGGGAGGCTGGCTGGGAAGCTTGTGGCTTTAAGCACGTGGCTGAGGAGTGGATGGCTTGTTTTTCTGCTCTTCCCCTGCCTCTCCTCTGCTTCTCCACTAAGTCAAAGCTCCTTGAAAGACTGTTTCATTCTGGTGCTCAGCAGGCAAGGCTTCTTCCTTCACTGTTTTTAAAAGTATTCTGGGCTGACTTGGTTCCAGATTTCTGTTTCTATTTCTTTATTTCCATCTGGGAAAGCGTTTCCAATTGACAGTCATTGGTGATGCAGAAAAAATTGATGTATGATTCACCACCCACTTTTCCTCCTCTGTTTCCTCTCATCCTCTCCTGTTTGCTGAGCACTTGTTGTCCCTCTCGTAATAACCAAATTGTGCTAACTGTGTGTAAGCAATGTTCCCTCCCCTCTTGCTGGGGGACTGTCTGACTTGTTGTAAGAAGTTATTTTTAGGGTTTGCTTCCTGGGATATTCTACCCGTGGCCAGTTATGGTGATGGAAATGTCACTGAGATGCAGAAAGGACTCCCAATTCATTGATAGCATGCCTGATCTTTCTCTTGTAAGGGTGCTTGTGGAGACCATGAGTTCCTTACAACTACATTGCCAGCACTCAGGGACACAGCCCCAGTGACTGTGCAGTGTAACTCCCTGTTAAAAGCATAATGGGCTTCTGAATTAGCCTAGGGGAAAAGAAGAAAACAAGAAAAAAGAAAGAAATAAGTAAAGCCTTTCTTTGGTTGTAGTGTAGTGTGTTTCTGCCCTATTTCTATTTTTTTTTTGTATATAGGGATGTCAGTGCTGCAGAGCTGTGTCAGTGTACAGGGCAGTCCCTCACAGGCAATTTGCTCCTTGTACTGGATGTATTATATTGCACTGGGTTGCTGCCAAATGGCTGGTCTAGGCTAGAGGAGAAGGTGTGTGCTTATTCTTTTGAAACAGCTCTCCCACCCCAGGTCTGTGGCTTGCAACACTCAAAAAAGTTGATCTTTATGGCAGCTATAGCTAACAAAGCATGAATGTAATACAGGCAAATTACAATGCTCAACTGACCAAGGCCATGGCCTGACAAAATGCAGTCTCTGGTGTCAGTGTTGGCTTAAGGGGCACCTGTGTCTTCCTCTGAAGGTGTCTGCTCCTTCTGTATTGCAGCTCATTTATTTTCCTTTTCAATCTCATGCCTTGGATCAGGAGAACAAGTTCAGAAGAACCATTCAGTAAGGAATTATTCAAGTGGTGGGGATGGGCAGTTATTTGTTCTCCAGGTAGATTTGAGATCTATTTAGATCCTCATATTTCTTGGAGCAACCACAGAAGGTGCGGCTGTGTCTGAGAAAAGTGCCTGTGGAGTGTAACATTAGTGAGGTGGAGATGTGGAATTAGCTTTTGTGTGCCTGTATCATACTCCTGGAGGAGAGCACAGGAAGCAGAGCCTCTTGAGTGGCTCTGGATCAAGGTAACGGAGAAGTTTAACTTGGTTTTCAGGCCTGATGCTGTTGGGATCAGGAAGCTGTGTGGCTGCAGTGCAGTGATGGTGGCCCAGTCTCGAGTGAGTGAGTGCTGTGCCTGTGCAGCACAGACTTGTGTGCTGCCCACAAGAAAATCCAATTACAGAAGGATTGGGGCAGACTCCTCCCTGGTTAGATAGCATCTTCACCATTATCAGTGCCTAGAAACTCCTCTTACACTTTTACACACAGAGTTTCTTTCTGTGTGTGTAATGTACATGCATAACCCTGTGTATGTTTTTAAGTAATCCTGACATTTGAAGTTGTTTTAGTGAGTGGTAAGTTTTATTATGTCTTCTTGCTGTCTTGCTTCCATACAATACCTTGAACTGCCTGAGCACTCCATATGCACAGGATGAAGTTCTTGTACTCTTCAGGAGCTGGAGGCAACCACACTGTCTCTTTCCCTGCTGCCCCATGTTCCTAGCTGCCACATGGATTTACTGAGACACGGTGTGCTTTGCTCTTTGGTACTGAAGTATTTTGGTGGCTCTGCTACAGGAGGTGGTATCTGGTGTGGCACGTGTGCATTTTAAGTCTTCTCTCATTGAAATGTCTGGTTAGCTGCTCTGTATTTACAGCTTGCTCTGCTTAATTTAAAGTTCTCCTAGCATCGCTAGGGGAACTTAGCCTTAAAATAGATGGTTTGACCTTTTTTTTTAAAATTATTCTAATCCTCTGAGGCTTGATGTTCCTTCTTGTCAGAAGAGTGTATTTTAACAGAGGTATTATCTCGTTTGGAGAGAAGTCATTCAGCACTGGGGTGCAGTGCCATTCATCTGTGCCTTTAAGAAGATTTTCTGTTTAGTTTACTTCTCTCATTCATGTCTCTCAAATTTCAAATCAAGGCAGCGTTTCGAACATCCTTCCTTCTCCCAACTGTCTGGAATAGCTACAAAAGAAACAATGGATATATAGACTTGGTGTTGCACGGACACAGGCCCCACAGCATTACCTGCAGTGAAGGATGATGTTCTGCTGAATATCACTATTAGGAATATGCAGAAATTCTGAGGTTTTGTTTCCCTCCTGAGCACCTCTCATTTTCCTTCAAGCATAAATTTCCTTGGTTCATTCAAAAGGAATCCAGCTGTTTGGTGACCAGTGGCTGCATTATTATGTAGCATTTTATTCTAGAGCCACATTGTACAGATGTTATGGGAAGACTGTGGCTGGGTGCAGTAGGTCTGCAGGCTTGGACAACCCTGACAGCGATGACTGAATTGGAGTGCATTGGGTTTGAGAAGGAGCTTGTGTAGCCCCATGTGCACAGGGAGAGCATTACGGATTTTCTTCATATGTTGGTAAAGGTGGAGTCAATGCCTGGAACTTCCTCTTCCAAGCAGGGTTTTTCCCAAGGTTTTGTTAACTTGCTTTCATCTGTGGGTGTTTAGTCTTGTTTTCCAGGAGGTTGGGGTTGGTTTTCCTTGCCCCCACTGCTTTGTCCGTCCAAAATTTGTATTCCCTTACCTGATAGAATGTCATCGTTCCCTGCAGTGTGCTCCTGTGCACCACCAGGAAAGTGGTCTTGCAAGGTTTTTTTTAACCATGTACCCTGAGTCTTACTTTGCTGTTCTCCCTGTCAGCTATGTAATGCATCCACAGGTTTCATTATGCATCCTTTATCCTCCCAGTACTGCTATGGGGCAGGGAAGTATTAGCCCTGTTTGACACGTGGAAATACTGAGAAAGATACAGATTTTCAAGTGCTTTCCAGAACACTTGGCAATGAGCCATGATGAGTTAGGAGAAGAGTCCAAGTCATATTCTTTGCTCTAACAGTGATAGGAAGAGTGTAGGTAGAAAAAAAAACTGTGGGCATTTGGCAGAAAATAACGTGGGCTAAAGCATGATGTAGTGTAAGGAGTTGTGGACTGGTTTGCTGGTTATAGGAATAATATGTTAATGTGTTTTCTGTTCTACTTTTCACTCTGATTTGCTTATTTTTTGTGTAATATAGCTCCCAAATATGTTATATTTGGTATGCCTTTGGACTCTCTCCCTTTCTGTGATTTTCCAGGTGAAAAGGATTGAAAACTCAATCAGAGGTAACTGCTGTTGTTGCAGAAGGCTCTTACATGACAATAAACACACTGTGGTTTTGTGTGTGTGTGTGTGTTTGAAGACCAATCAGAAAAATTAAAGGAGGTTATTTAGATGTAAAATTATTTCCTTGTATTAGTCATAACTGCAGGGACAGTAACATCTGCAATAGTTTATTTTCTGAAGTTTTTAAAAGTAAAGTGTGAAAAATGAAAACTTAGATCTCTAAGATAAGCAACTGTACCTAAGAGTTAAGAAAACCACAATTTCATGACAAGAATTTAGGTAAACTCTAAAATTGTCTGCATTTTGAGATCTAAGGAATTGATTCAATTGTGAAAATTTGGATTATGTGATGCTGTCAGGAAACTCTTCCTGCCCCACTCTTGCTATGTCTTTTTGGCTAATAATCTGGCTGTTAGTGCCAAGGTTTCTGCCTTCCTGGAGAATTTGGAAACATCCAGATTAATGCATGGTTAAGGCATTTGAAGTCTTTCCTCAGGAAACAGCTGTAGGTGCACAAGGTATACCTCTGCAAGCCCTCCTGACCATACAATAATGTCAAACTAGTATGAAGTCTTCAAGAGCAGAACATCCTTTACCACCCAGAAGGAATAAAATCTTGTGTGTGTTTAAGAAGATTACTGTTAGCTCCTAAGAAGGAATAATGAGAAGTTACGGGACAGAGCTGAGGAACTGTCATTAACTGAAAGCCAGGGGAAGGAATGAAAACCATGAGGAAATGACCAGAAAGCTATTCTGCACTTAATAATGTGTATGCTGGGGATAGTGCTGACTTTTCTTACTTTAGTGTGATTCAGGTTTTGGTTAGAAGACAGAAACTGTGGCAGTGCTGCAAGGAATAGCCATATAAGAGGGAGAGTAGAGGGAAAAGGAAAATACTAGAGAGAGGTGAAATATGATTATGGTTAATTAAAGTGTACTGTGAAAACTAGTTAGATGCTCTGGTCTGCCCTTTCTGTAATAAAAACAAACATGGTTATGCAACAAATAGAAAATTTATCATTTCAGTAATGCACTTCAAACTTGTTGCCTTTAGACAAATATTGTAGATTAGAGAAAAAGAATGAAAAACTTGTGTTTAATTTAAGTCAACATATTTGGAGAGGAATGCTTTTTAAAAAGGGAAGGGCCTACAGACTTATTTCTTCAGGTTTTTTGTGTTTTGCATTGCAAGATGAATCCCTTCTGTCCTTTGTACAGGATGACTGGGAGAAGCATACACACGTGTCTCTTTTTTATTTTAATTGATACTTGTTTTCTTCATAACTTCAGCAAAGAATACAGGCTTCCCTTTGGAGAAGGAGGTGCTCTCCTAGCACCAGAGCATGACAGTGAAAGATGGAGGAAGGGGTGGATATTCCACTCCAGCATTGGGAATGATTCATCCTATGTCTTGATACAAAAAAACCCAAACAAACAAGCAAGAAAAACCATGAAAACCAAACAAAATAAAACAACAACAACAAAACAGCAAAGGACATCCAGACACTATCCTTTTTCAGTCTGTCTTCTTTTCCATCTGGCTGTCCTAATGTTCCAGCATGCTGCAAGTTGAATTGTTGCTATTCTACCTGAATTAGCAAGTTCCAGACACCATTGGTTACAAAATGTGAGGCGAAATGAATTTGAGGTCTGGCAATGAGTGTATATTAAATATAGTAGCTGACTGCACTATATTTGACTTGATTTTCTCCACTTTTGGAAACTGTATTTGTCTTTTTGTGCTTGAGCTTTGTTTTCATCTTTAGCAGGTTTGCAGAGTGTGTAATGCTGCTGAGGACTAATGCTCATGCATGGACCTATGCTAGCACTATTGCACATAATGTTTTATCCTGGAGGTTGCAAAGAATTTTTCTGCTAGTTTGTTGGGTGGGTGGTTTTGTTTGTTTGTTTGTTGTTTTGGGGTTTTTTGTTTGTTTTGTTTGGTTTTTATGGGGGACAGAGGAGAAAAGGAAAGTCTCAAGAAAATGTAGCATTCACGGTGCTGTTTTTAGAAATTCTGTGTGGTGCAGGTTTATATAAAACACACTTAAGAAGCATTTCCCTCCCACCCCCAGTTTTTTAACCTCCTATGAATAAAAGAATGTTAATACTGTGAAGCAGGATGTGAAGCACTATTCTTCGAGGCTCAATCCTGTGAACAACCTCAATGTGCATGGTTGGAATTAACTTTTTACATTGGAGCTATAAACATTGTTCTGCTTCTCTCTGTGGAAGATATGCTGGTCACCTCCAAACAAACAGGGTGTCTGTTCATGACTAGAAATTCACTTTGAGTTGAGCAGTATTGGAATTGAAAGCATGAAGAGTATGATGTCAAGGCTTCTCCGTGGAAAATGATATTAAAAGTTGATAGCTATTTCAATGTACAAGCTGTAGTGGTGTCAGCTGTATCACCAACTGAAAGCCCTGGTGTTTCCACAAGTTTTGTGAAGCACTGAAACACTGCACCAAGTGGGGAAGGTACTTCTCTTGAAGTGGATTTTAATTTTCATGGATTCACAGAATCACAGAATGGCCTGGATGGAAAGGACATTAAAGATCATCTATTTCTAGCCCCCCTGCCATGAACAGACACATCTTACAGAAGTCTAGGTTTCTCAGAGCCCCCTCCAACCTGTCCTCAAACACTCCCAGGGATGGGGCAGGCACAGCTTCTCCGGGCAACCTGTGCCAATGCCTCACCACCCTTACAGGGAAGAATTTCTTCTTCAATCAAATCTAAACCTCTTTCAGTTTGAAGACATTTCCCCTTGTCCTGCCACTACATGCCGTTTTGAGTAGTCCCTCTCCATCTTTCTTGTGGGCTCCCTTCAGGTCCTGGAAGGCTGCAATTAGGTCACCCTGATGCCTTCTCTTTTCCAGGCTGAACCACCTCAGTTCTCTCAGCATTTCCTCATAGGAGAAAGTTGATTAGATCCCTTTAATCAACTTGGTGGTCCTCCTATGGACTCGTTCCAGCAGATCCATGTCCTTCCTGTGCTAGGGACTCAGGAGCTGAAGGCAGCACTCCAGGTGCACGATGTTGGCTCATGTCCAGTGTCTCATCCACCAGCACCCCCAAGTTCTCAGCAGGGCTGCTCTGGGTAGGTTCATGCCCCAGCCTGGATTGATTCCTGGAGTTGCCCCAGCCAGGTACAGCACCTTGCACTTGGTCTTGTTAAACATAATGAGATTCCCATGGGGCCACTTCTTGAACTTGTCCACATCCCTCTGAAGGTCAGCCTGGGCTGACTCTTCCAGGAAAAAGCCAACTTGGCTTGTGCTCAGTAGTTCCATAGATTCTTAAAAGTGGAATTCTTGTTCAGGCTTCTCTTTGGGCTTCCAAACACACATATTATTTCAGACTTTCAGCATAAGTGAGCATTCACTGTTCAGTCTGTGTGTGTGAGGGGGGGGGCAGGGGAGAAATATGTATTTGTTTCTTTAAGTTGCTTATGTGCCTGAAATTTAAGGGTGTGGTTACATATCTTTATAAATCCATGACGTGATCACTAACTCCAGAAAGGTCTGAAAATTTGGCTTGAGTAAAGCTTCTGTTTTAAAATGAAGTGTTGTTTGTTTTTAAGTCATGAGGTATAGCTTAATTGCAAACTGGAGATCTTTAAAACCATCCTTCTCTTAACTGTCTACTAATTTGAAGTAACTGTGAACCCAAATGAAGGGCAAATAGTGTTTGGTTTTGAATTATTGGTATTTATGGAAAGGCAAATGGTTTCCTTCCCTCCTGCCCTTGCCACAATAAGGGCATTGCTTTTGTGCAGTATAAACTGCATTTAGTAATGGTCTTGTGCTTAAGAGCTTCTAGTTAATGAGACCTATTAACAATAATGAAAAATGGCATCCTTAAAGTGCAGAGCTAGTCAGAAAAATAATTCTCCAAGAATGACTGGATGGCTGTGTACTCTTTCTTTGGCTTATTTAATTTAAGAGGTGGGGGAGGAGTACAGTCTTGGCTCTGAAACTAATTATTCTCCTACAAATGTGCCCGTGATCTGCAGTTCCCGCTGGGGATTTGCAGGGCTGGGGCTTCTAGAGCTAAAGAGCTTCCCAGACTGAGCCTAGCTGAGACTGGGGCATGTAGGCTTGGCTTTGCTTTCCCAAGACTCAGTGGGAGCCACAGTAGTAAAACCCTTTTTTTTGGCTGTTCAAATGAACACATCTGAGTCAACAGCAAAGAGCAGTTGCATGGAGTAGAAAAGTGATTTTTACAAAATTATTCATCTGGCTATGTTTGTATTTTAGTGTGTTGCCACCCCTGCGTCATGTGCTGTTTTAGTTAGACAGAATATGCATTGCTTTTCAGTATGTGAATAATCCTGCTTAGGGAAAGGGGAGGATTGGCAATGATTTCACTGGATTTGAAATACAAAACCCCTTGCATTCCTGCTTAGGAAAGGACACAAGGAGACTGCCTGGATGATGGCTGTTCATATGAATAAACACTAAGGCATTACAGGCAAAATCTGGAGAAGTGAAAGCTACCTGTATCTTTGCCTTGGTGTCCTCCCACTCCATACTGCACTCCCATTTAGTGGCAAATTTTAGTAATTTCCTTTTCAGCAGGGACAGCCTGTCATGCCAGCTGGCACACTTGGAACAGCTTCATTTAGTGTGGGACCACCTTGTCCATCTTCACTGAAAAGGATTTCTCTGGTTGTGCTAAGAGTTACAGCTTTTGTCGTTATAGGTGTTCTGTGTATTGGGAGAACGTCCATGCCGTGGGACAAAGGGGGTACATCTTAGGACAAAGGAGAGATTTTCATTTAAAGGGGATGTTTCTTCTCCCACTTTGGGGACAGCATTGATTGGTAAAGACAGATTTAATTTCTTGATTCTGTACCCTGGCTGCCAACTCAAGCTAATGGTACCACACCCTTCAGCGTTTTATTGAAGTTCATCTTCCAAGGAGGCACCATGCTATCAGCTGCCATCTGTGGCAGGATCATGTGCTCGGAGCAGTCCTGGATGGACAGACAGTGTTCAGCTCAGTGACATTTCTTGTGTCTCTTCATCCTCTGCTGCTAAACAGAAAGGTGTCAGTGTCTGCTCACAGAGGAGCTGCCTCTGTGCTATAAAGAAAGCATTTCAAACCACTTTGTCCTTGCCTCTAGCAGGTTTGGGCAGGTTTGTGTAATTTTTTTAGGATATGTTGTATGCTAATGTGTGTGTCCTTTGTGGAAGAGAAAACTTGGAGTGTTTGCTACTGAGCACTCAACCCCTACTGTAGGGACTGTTGAGCCATCTGTGGGAGACAATCACCTTCTTGAAAAGAAAACTGGCTCAGGCTTCTGAAGCTGTTTCTGTGTGGAAATTGGAATCCAGTGGATACCTAGGGCACGCAGGAACACTGGCTGGCAGCTTCCTTTAAAAGGGAGCTGAGGAAGATGCTGCATGGTGAGCTGCTGCATCCCCAGTGGAGCTGCAAGGCTGTTAGACAGGAAGCAGCCAGTACTTGGAGCAGGAGGTGGCTGGCAGTGAAGCAGGGAGCAGAGCCCTGCTCTAGGTGAGAGGAGAAATTAGTTCTTGGTGCAGAGTGTTTTGTGGCCTGATGGCCAAAGCCACTCACCAGTGCCAACTTTGCATGCACAGTTGGCCAGATTTTCTTTTCCAGTTCTTGCTCTCTCCTGCTGTACACTGCCACAAGTCCAAGATTTCTGAATCTGACCTAGAATTGCAAGGATATGCCCCTGCTCTGTTTTTTTAGACTGTTGTGTTTGAAAAGATTGGGATTTCCTTACTGAAAAATCAAGAGAGAGATGATTTCCCCTGGAATTTCTTATCTTCTAATAAGATGTTAACAGAAGGAAGGGAAAAAGTTATTCAGCAAACCTGAATACCACAATGTAAGCTTGTGCTAAAACTGGGACTTTATTAATTGCTTCTTGCTCTCCTTAGCTTGTCTGTTTTTGAGGTGGAAGCATGAAGCATCTACTGGGCATAATTTATCTTGACATTCCCATTGTCGAGCATTCCTTGGGTTCAAACATCCAATCATGTGTTCTCTAATCACATCTATGATGTAGCATCACTACCAATTTGTACAATGTTAATTCTGCTAGTTTTTTAACTTCTAGGTATTTTGGAACAGAACTTATGTTTTCCATTTTCAAAAATATGTGTTATGCCTACTGGATCTATATAAACGTTCTTCCTCTTTCTCTTCCTTGACTTGGTCATTCTGTGCTGCAGTCCAGTGCTTTATTATTCATGCTCCTGGGTTAACTGTTGGTTGATAGGGAGGAGAAGTTTCCCATCTATGAATCCTTCACTAAGAGATAACGTCCTTTGCAGTAGCTGCCACTTGTCCTTCTAACTCCCTGTCTAGGACTTGTGAAAAGTATGCAAAGAGCAAGGAGAACAAAGATACAGTTTGTCCCAATCTGCCATCACTTCCAGGACATTTAGAATTCCTATTGACTAGAGTGAATCAGGATGAATGGCTAGGTGCCACTTCAAAGTGCATTTAATATTTGGATATTACAGCATAGTTTCCATGTAGCTGCTGTGGAAGAGGAGACACCAAGATGTGCCCTTTATTAGAAGCACCTATAGCAAATGGGTGTGTCTGGGGCAATATTGCCCTTTTCCTTAAAACCCTTACTCATAGATTGTGTAATAAGGTGATAAGGAAGTCATTGCATTTTGGTCTCTGCTGAGGTTTGGTATTAAATCCAGACAGAAGGCCCAGTACCCCCTCTTTTTTTCCTTTCTTTTTTACCCCCTTTCCTCTCCTGTCTGTCTCCATTCTTTCAGAAGTAGCTAATGTCTGGTCAAAGCAAGTCAGACTGTTGGGCAGGCAGCATCTGTGGAAAAGCAGAGAGTCATACTGGGCCTCAGCCTTTTAGAATGCAGACAATTTTGAGTCTTGGATTGTGTTTCTGTAAAATGGTGTATTCTGGTATGGCTGGAGCTATCAGCTAAATTAATTGTTGCTTTAAAGCATCTGAAAATCCAGTTCTAGAAGGTGTCATAGGAAATGCTAGATGCTCTTTTTGCAGCCAGCATGAAATGCTAGATCTGTATTTTGTTTGAAGGGTGGTTCAAATTCTTCCTGATGCTTAGTCATGACCTGTCTATATGTAAACATGCATTTCCCACATAATAAATGCAGACTTTAACAATTTATGTTAAGGATCTTTCCTATAACACGAAATATTTGCTAATAAGCTGTCATGTTTTGGGTCACTCTTGTCTACTGAGGCAGATGATTAGAGCTGGTCTGGTAGCTGCCCTTAGAGCTTTGCTAATCAGAATCTTATGAACTGAACCAAGAGTAAATACTTTATCTTTGTAATAAAATTTCATAAGCTGAGGGATCTCAAAGTGCTTTCCAAGCTTACAGTGGAAATGGGACCACTGAATTGCAGTCACAGGCTGGGGAGTCACAGAACAAAGCTGTATCCTAAATTGGAGCTGAATCTGAATTCTCCTATTGCATAACTCAGACAGGATGAAGACAGTTAACATGTTGGGAATATGATGGTTCAGCATAAAATCAGAAGAAATAATACAGCTTTTTTCTTGGAGAGGGGAGCGGTGATAGTTATTGCTCTTTTAAAAGTGTGAGGAGCAGAGGGAAGCAGCCTTGCACTGATGAACATAGGAAGATGCAAAATAAAGATCTAGTGTATTTTTGCCAAAATATGACTCATTGTTTCTCTTGTCCGAATTATATTCCTGGGAGCATCTGATCACCACAGAGTTGCAAACTGATTTTGCCCAGTGCTTAAGACTAAAGGATGCATCTTGTTATCATGAAGGCAACCAAAAGTTCCTAAGGACAGTCTCTTGTCAGAATAGCTGGATAGGGCAAAATATGTTTACTCAGCAGGAGGCAGAGAAGACTGGAAAAGCACCTTAAAGCAGCAGACATTTGGTTTTCTGAGGTGTGTTGCTCTCTTTCACCTCCAATGTCAGAAAGCAAACTGCCCCAAGTCCTCCTTTATGAGGACCTGCTTATTTGATAAACAAAGCAAACTCTTCAAAATCCCCTCTTCTCCTGGTAAAATGGGTGTTTTTCCTCTCTGGACTCTGCTTATCTTGTCCTCCCCATGCAGCAGGGACAGGTTTATCTCAGCCCCCAGCAGTGCAGCCTGCCAGCAGCATCAGTCTGGCACAGCTTCCTGCCAGCCATGGCCCTTGGTGGGGTTGCCTGGCTCCTGCTTCTGAAACGCCTTCCTCCCACACCTGCCTGGCCAGTTTGGTACCTGCCTTCCCCAGACGTGTCTTCACTTCCTTTGTTCCTCTGGAGCCATCTTCGTGATTTTTCTCTTAGCAAAATTATGTATAGGCTGTAATAAAGAAGAGCTTCTCACATAAGCAGTCACTGATGTGCTTTTCTGGATAAGTTGCTGTCCTCTTGAAGCTTCCATTTCTTTAGCTGTGGAGTCAAGAGTCCTATTTCTCTAATATTTGAATAATTCTTGATGTATGTCTCCATTCTGTTCTTGTAGGGCAAACCAGGAAGCTTTAATTGTTTCCAGTTTTAACTTTGGATGCTGTAAATCCCTCAGTGCTCTGACCTGATGGTTTCCTGACCAGCTAGAGCTCAAGAGAGAATTGCTCTATAGACATAGAAGGAGATGCTGCTCCTTGCAAGTTCTCCAGTGTACTGAATGAATGATTGCAGATTTAGGAGTTGGTTCACTCTAGTTTTGGCTGTTCTTGTCAAAGAGCAGTAGGCAACCTGAGGGATATCAGGCAGTGTCTGTTCTCATGGGAGAGATCCTTGGTTCTGGCTGTAAGCAGCTAACTGCGTAATTACTTCTTGGGAAATCTCTGTGTTTCACTGACTGCTGAACAGCCCACCTCTAAGCACTGCTGTCTCAGTAGCAATGTCCTGTTTGCCTTGATAGAATCCAGATTACATGTGATATCCTAGTCTGCTATGGATGGGGTTTTATTTCTTTCTTTTAGGCACAGGATCTGACTCCTGGCAAATTTCAAATAAATTGCTGTATTCTCACGCTTCTTTTTTGATCTCCAGAACTGAGTAGTTTTCTTCACTATATGAGGAGGAGATGGTAAAGATAGATATTCCCTATGTACTTACAAAAATAATGGCCTCTTTATGAGTACCAGAAGTTATGAAGGAGAATATTAGGGGAGCTCTAAACAGTTTTCTCTTGTTATGGATCAGAAACTAGGGGTAATTGAGTCAGAAGACTAGAACATCTTCTGGTCTGACATGAACTGTGTGTGAGCAGTATCTAGGAGTATCACAGCAAAAGATAGTTGAATTGTCCCCCATAGCATCATGAGCAGTGTCAGCCAGCAGGAGCTCTGCTCTAAGAGGCAGCCGTTCTTCTGACTGTTCCTCCTTGCACTAGCACAAATTCTTTATATAGGTGTGTGCTGAACCAGGTTAATGATGGATCAGTTCAGTTATCCAGTTCAGCGCGCCGCTGCCCAAGTGCTTGCGTCAGCATCAGAAGTAAAGAGGATACAGGGCCATTAGCAAGAGGCAGGGGAGGGATGTGACTGCAGTGACTGCCAGTTTTGCAGCAAGGGGATCTCCTGTTGGACAAGTGCTGGAAGAGTGATCTCTCTTTTTCCTAGAGATATTATGAAAAAAAAATCTGGCTTTATCTTAGCTGTGGCCTTTTGGGGGCGGAAGTCGGGGTACTACACCAGTGCTGCTGTGGGGTGTTAGCTCCTACAGCTGTGCCAATCATCAACTGAAATCCTCGATTCCAGTAGCTTAACTGAGATGCTGTTGTGTCTCTATGCAGCTGAACTACTAAAATGCTATCTAATGGGTATATGGGCGTTTTTGGAGGAAGTGTGAGGTTCTTTAGGCTAAGCACTGTCTTGCTGTGGTGCTAGCTTTGCTGATGTGCACTAGCCTTTGCTGAAGGAACTCTTCTAATGCAACATCCTGGAATTGCTATGCCTATGAAATTTATTTGCTGGTAGACATGATCCAGACAGAAAGGAAGACCAGCAGTGGTTAGTATCACCTCCAGCAGAGACTTTTAATGTTCTTGAAGTGTGGTCTTGATGGTGTTTTCTATCCCCTCAAGCCTCTGTGTCAGGTGCTGAATTTTGGGTCTGAGGTTGGTCTGATTATCTGTTTAAAGCTACTGCATGGTCGAAGAGAATGTCATACAGTCCTAAGGTCACGTGAATGAAGAGATCTCAGTGCAGTGTCTCCTTTGTCTCTGTGGGAAGTCATTTCAATACAATCCCAGAGCCAGGCTGCAGGAGTGGTTATCTGCGTGATCCCTCGCAGTGTCATTGCCCACATGGTGACTCACTGGTAATGCCTGAGTTCTTATTTTTAGTCCTGTTGCTGCCATCGCGCTGAAACCATTGGCCGGTAAGAGACTTAAGCGAGGAGATAAACATGTTAATCTCCCTAGACCTTCCCCCTCAGCTGCTGCCTCTCTGCCTTTGTGCATCTCAAGATGCAGCCTGTCCTGGACCATTGGGAGAACAATGTCCCTTGTGTGCCCCGGTGGGATATCACTCAGACATTTTCCCCTTTAAGCGCTGGAGCTGGGAGGAATGCCTTCCGTGCACGTGGGTTTGCGTGTGCAGGCAGGGCAGTGCGCTTTGTCAGCAAGCAAAGCAAGCTGGCCAGGCTGTCACTGTTCACCCAAGCACCTTTGCCATCAGGGCTTTTCAGGGGACATTGGCTCTTTCCTCGGGTCCTGCCACCTAAGTACCTTTCCCTCAGGTCCCTGGGGAAGAGTTCTGAAATAAACTTATCAGGATTCTTTTGTGTAAGCTTGCTGTAACAATTAAGCAAGTCTGTCCCTTTTGGTGAGTTTTTAAAGTATTCTGTTGAATTCTTGGGCAAGCCCACTGGTCTCTCTCATAAATTATTTTATTCTAATAACTGTTTTTGCACTTATTGTTAGGCTTCCTATTTTACTTGCTTTCTTGACATGGCAAGATAGAGGATATGGGAGTACTAGCGAATGCTTCTTCACCCAGTAGTGGGCTGGTCATGATGCAGACCGAATAGAGTGTTTTCTTCTGCCCTGTCCTTTTTGTGCTCTCTTTCCTAGATACTTCTGATCCTGCAAAATTAACTAGTTTGCATATCCCTAGGGTTCCAGCTAGTTGTTTTCTATGGTTAATTATGTTAGCACATGTGTCTCCAACTTTGGGGACTCTTAAACAGATTTACACTGTGTGAATTTTAAGGGAAGAAAGGAGTGTCTTCAGCTGTTCTATGGTTTTGTTAGCAGAGCTGATTGTTTTCTTAAATTATGCCTTCTGAGGGTTTTGCTTGGTGAAGAGAAATGAAGGAAATACAATCAGCTGGTGGGGACTTGCTCTTGTTCCAGCAGTAACCTGAGTCCTCATGGACCTCATTGTTCCCGAAGTCCCAAAACACACATCCATAGCTAGTGGCACTGTGTGTTTATGGGTGATCTGCTTCTCAGTTTCTTTGGCTCAGTGGCCTTGGGTAGCCAGCTGTAGCTCGTAATTTGAGTATGGTTCAGACTGCTGAGCTCCTGGCAGCATGCTGGTGGGACAGCAAGCACATGCTTAACTGGGGTGGAGTTCACTCCTGTTGATGGTGGCTCAGTTGGTGTCATTCTTCTGACCTTCCTGGTCCAAAGCCTCTTTCAGTTCTGTACCCTCATTTTTGTTCCTGTCCAGGTGCCCTTGAGGGTGGCCCCATCATTTTAGAATTCAGAATGATAACTTTGAAAACCTCTTTTCTTTCTGATGCCTACCTATTGGAGGGAAAAGGATGAAGTGCTGGGTGAGGTCTGCCCTCTTGTTTGTTTGCAATCTTTTCTGGCTCTCAGACCTGGGAGAAAATTAACTCAACCTAAGAACCACAGGCTCAAGTATGGAGTTGAGTGGTGGGTTGAACACAGTAACTACCAGTACTGCCCCATCCTGCTGGGTGATATGATGTAAAAAGGCAGGTGAAGGGAGTGGTCACAGTTTTGAATGGGGAGGTGGTGCTGCCAGCATGCTGAGGTGGGGGACCAGTCCTGCGTGTGACTGAACTCACCTGCAGCTTCTCTGGAGGATACTCATTGCACTGAAAATGAAATTGGCTATGGACAGTGGAGTTGAGAGAGGAAGTGTAATCTCTTCACCCACATGTGCTGTGAGTTCCTGGAGATGGTCTTCATGTGTGTCTCTCTTTTGATGTGGTTTTCTGTTATTATTAGTATTTATTTATATAATCATTATTATTGTAATTTTTTGGATGTGTTTAGTGTTTGAGGGTGAAAATGCACAGGACTGGACAAGCAAAACATAACTAGTAATATCTCACTGTGTCTGTATTCTCCTCCTTCTCTCTCTCCATTCCTTTTACTGTGCCTCTCCTAGTCTAAACACCAGTACTAAGCATCTGAAGCTGATTAAGAGAGAGCTGAGTCTCTGCTGGTAGTGTAGCAGAAGGTGTGATTGCAGCAGGAAGGATGTAGTTCACTAACTTTATTCTCAGTGGTGTAGAGATAATAGCATTGAAGTCCTAGTGATGTGGGTTTCAGTGGAGGCTAGCAGCACATATGGAAGTCCCCAGCAGGCCTGTACAATTTGTGTTCAGGTCTATGAATCCCACTATTACTACTCCTGCTAGTGAGGTGGGGTGCTAACATAGATATGTCTGTTCATGCTGCGATTAAACCTTTCATTGTGGAGTAGACATCTCCATAAAGATTTGAGCTCTTTTGCAAGGACAGAAGGTGCCCAGCAGGAACAATATCAGAAGCTGAGTGTCTGTCTCCTGTTCATGAGTGCCAGTTCCAGAGGAAATCGTTACGCAGTTCGCTTATCACTTCAGTCTTACACCATCTCTCTCTCTGCTGCTGTACTTTTAAAGTGAAGGTCTTGGCTTCTCAGAGGACAGCTGCTCATGATATCCCCTTGCACAGGTTCTCATTCACTAAAGCTCAGCCTCCTGGAACTTCTCCTCTCTCTAACCCTATGGAGAAAAATCTGTGTGATCACTGGCCTTATAGGCAACAGCTTGTCCATGATGCTGGATTCATCATCAATCATCATCATCAGATCGAAGGGATTTCTGTCCCCTTAGTTGAGGTGAGGAGACAGATGGATGGAAGACACTTTGAGAGCCATCCATCTGTCCATTCATGGCAGAGTAGCAAAGAGAGGGCTCTAGAAAGCCAAAGGATTTTGATAGCTTGTGTCTGTCCTGGCTGTGGTGTGTTAGGGGTGCTGGTGTTTTTAATGTCCTGGAGGTTTGTGCTATGGCTGTAGTGTGATGTGCAATTACCGTGACTCTCATGGCTTATGAAATGTGAAAAAGGGATCTAAAAACTAGGAAAATGACCACAAAGCCTAGTAACCCATGTGTGCTGTAGTATACCTTGCTTTTCTCCTTCACACACCTTTCCTGCCAAGGGAATGAAAATGCAACTGTGGGAACTATTAGCTATGTTGGTGTCTAAGTTTCAGCAGTGGCATTGTTGGGTTGTGGTTTGTCTCAAGGATTTTGGTTTGAAGAGGTCTTGGGTTTTGTTGTTTGGTTGGGTTTTTTTCCCTCCTCACAAAGCGCCAGAGAAAACTGTGTTCTTGGAAAAGTGACTCAACTCTGCCTCGTGCATGTGTTAGCCCTGCAGCTCCCCAGGGCAGATGCCTTGAGCACTGCAGAAAATAGGGGAGAACTTTGGGGATGGCAAGGCTTGAGACCAAGATCACCTGATTCTTGAAATCAAAATAAGAGATACCTGCTGCTTCCCTGCGTGCTCTGGGTGATTTGTCAGATCTGGTGACAGGTTCTGGGAATTCCATTTTTCTGGTGCTTGGCTCTTGACACAAAGTTCACCAGCAGTACTGACTGTGATCACTGCAGTCACGGCCATGCAGGGGGTACCCTCTTGTCCCTGCCAGAGACCTTTCCCTGCCACCTGGTCCTGTGTCTGCTATATGCTTCCTCCACTTTGCCAAGCGATTTTCAGAATCTTTCTTCTGTTCACTTGGAATCTCCCCAGCTGTAGATCTATCAAAATCCTGTTCTGAATCAAGGGAGTTTCCCCACTCTAGATATCACTGTGAGTTCATGGGTTTATTCAAGGCTGCTGTTAGCATCTCTGTGAAACAGGAAGTGGACAGTGAAGGTCATTTATTCATTGTTGGATTGCATGCAACTTTCCTGTGTCCATAAGTGTGGTCGAGTAATCACTGTGAATATCCTTGCTGGCTTATTCTTCAGGGCTTGTGCAGCCTCTTCTTCTGGATTAGACAGAGACTCACTCAGGAGAAGGAAACAGCCTGCATGCAAACTGATGGCTCAACCACCTTCTGTTACTCCTTTGCAGTAGCCTCAGCTGTGTTTGAATGGCTGCTTCTGCTGGGCACTGGAGTGAAATACTGTCCCTCATGGTGCAATTCCCACCCCCATGTACTGTTCTCCAGGCAGACATCCACAGATGCTCTGTGCTGTGGACTGCCTCTCTCAGCAATCAGTTTTCCAGTGTTCCTGCTACCCCTCAGTTGGACACAACTCTGGATACGCTGCCTGTGCTGGTCTTTGTTTGGTGCTTCACAACCAGTGCTGTGCTCTGAACCTCAGCTGTACTGATGCACGGAGCTGCTGTCTCTGTTCCTGTGAAGCTCTGTGTAGCAGGAGATGAGAATTATCATCCAGCTTCTGAATGAGGGTGCAGCCAGAAGGGAATTAGCCTCTGACGTATGGTGGAAGGGACAGTGAACGCACATCACTGATGGCATGTGGGCATAGGTTAAGAAGGTCAGGATAGCAAAGCAACATCTGCATAATCCCTTTGCTGTTTTGTGTGAAGATGAATGAGTGGCTGGGCAGGGGAAAGAGGCATCAAAATCACTGTTTGCAGGGCAGACTCAAGTGTGGTTACAGGTTTGATTTTTGTGGGGTTTTTTTATCAAGAATGAACAGGGTTTTAGTGTGGTAGCAGTAAAACATGCACTGAGCTGGCAGCCCTCCTCACAGGAATTTGAGAACTTCCTAGAATTGCTCATATGAACTGGGGGCAGATTCCCCACAGCTCAGAAACTCTTGAGGAGTTGATAACAGCTCAGCATTTGAAGGGACAGCATACTTACTCTGTGACTACTCTTGCATTCCTCAGCCTGCCTGACCCTCCAGCCCTCTGGAATGTGAACCTCTCTGCAGGTGCTGGTGGAGGGACAGCAGCAGCGTTTCCTTGGTGCTCCCTTCATACTGAGGGGCAGGTCCTCCTTGCTGCAGCCTCCCCTGTTGGCTGTAGCCAACGCAGAGCAAGGAGGCGTGCAGGAAGAGGTGATTCCTGGGGAGTGTCTGCTGGGGATGAGGTGTGCTCAGAGAGCTGGAGCAGGTACAGAAGCCATGCAGATGTACGGTGTAGATCTGACACTTCAAACTGCCCTGGCGGGGGGAGAGTCTCTGTGTACTTTGGGCTTTCTGCAGCATGCTGCAGCTTCAGGGAGGAAAAGAGGAATCTATCCCCTGCTATCTTTTCAGAACCTCTGAATTGCTTGCCTTGCACTCTTGCTTTGAGGATGAGCTTTCATGAGAACAGTGACAGCTACTAGAGAAGCTGCAGCCTCAGGATTTTCCTGTGTCTTCCTCCCACCAGAGCTGGCGGTGCTGTTTTGACGTCTGTTTAATAGACCGAGCCTTGAGACAGTGTGGGCCAATGCCAACTGGAAGGATCCATTTTCCAGCTGCCTCTTCCTAGTGGGTGTCTGCCAGAGAGCAGGAGGTAGTGCCCAGCTGGAGGGCTATGGAGGAGACCTTGTGCCATTATGAGCACTTTCTAGAGGAAATGTGCAGCAGCTGCGCTTTGGGTATGGAGACCTTGTCTCCCATGGAAGCCAGGAAGATAGAGCCCTCCTCAGCTTCCTTTGGAAAAAAAACATTGGATGACTAATGCACTCTTTGTAAATACAACTTATCCTATCAGACCTATCAGTGACTAATGAAGGCTTTTTCCTCCCTTTCTCTCCTGTCTCACTAATATAAATGCTCTTGCCCAGAGCTCTCTTCCCTCTTGTTTTATTTTATTCTTATCAGTGGTGTAACAGGTGATGCAGGTCTTTTACAAAACGCATCTTATTATCCCTTTTTCTCAAGTGAGACTTAATTCTGGGTGGTAATTTGTGTATTCATTTTTTTATGAGGGTCATGGTGCACTCCTAAAGTGATTTTCTGTTCCATATGCTGATCTTTGTTTCTCATATTGGAACCTGTGACATGTCTACAATGCAGGAGAATCAACCCTTGCTTTAATTTTTTTGGTTAGACGTGTGACAGCATGCAGTTAGTCCTGTACAATTGGACTGTGCTCAGACACTTGCTCCTGATTGCACACCTAATCCTTGTGAAGGGGCATCCTATTTTCTTCCTGGCATTCTGCTAACAGACAGCTGCCAGCCTGCAGGTTAGGAAGCCTGGGGACTTGCTAAAAGCTCTTGGAGAAATCTCACTGTGCTAGTGCCATGCTGTCTGGCCCTCACAGATACACACAGTATGCTAACAAGCTACCCTAAAGAACCAGAAACAATATTCACCAAGATGTCTGGGGAGATACGACTCATGGTAAGTGTGTTATTAAAAAGAAAGACTTGTAATTCAATAGAAAGCTTAGTTTTAGGTGAAAATGGTATATCAAATAGAAAAATTGCACACAGAGGTTCTCTGAACCCAACTCTGAATTGTCTCCATGGTCTCAAACATTATTCATCATCGGAGACAGATCTGTAAGGGACTTGGAACAATAATGTTCTTGAGTGCTGTCTTGGGTTTGGTAAGCAGATTCCATAAAAGCCTATCTGACCTTCTCACATTAACCTTTTCTGAAAAGAAATCTAGAAAACTGCTTGTAAGTTGGGTCAGGTTGTTTTGCACTCAGATACATTTCTATTTTCAAGGCAGCAAGGACAGGAAAAGATGTCTTAATGCTGTCAAATACTGTCCTTCCAGCTCTGCCTTGTGAACCTTCTGGAGAGAGCAAAGAAGAGCAGTACTTGGTAAGACCATGCATCTTCTGAGGAGGCTGTCAAGTGCATATTCTTCCTTCCTGCTCTGTGCACACCAGCCTGTGTAACATTCCTCTGGCAGTTCTGTGTTGCTAGAGCGGTAGTTCACATGTCACTGCAATGTTACAAAGGAGAATTTCTCAGAATATTTTTTTCTTTTTTAATTTTTTGTCCTTTGTCAGGCAGGATCGTGCCTCATTTTCTCTCTGTTTGCTCTGCAGCTCCCGTCCTGCCCTTCCCTCTGCCAAATCATGACTTGTCCTATGTGGTTGCTCTCTCTGCCTGTCCTGGTATGACACCAAGTCTTCAGTGCAGCCTTTCCCCGCCCCCTCTTTATATCCAGCTTATAACTGACCTAAGTTGCTGCTCCTGCTAAGTGGCAG
This sequence comes from Cisticola juncidis, assembly GCA_013400215.1. Classification (NCBI taxonomy): domain Eukaryota; kingdom Metazoa; phylum Chordata; class Aves; order Passeriformes; family Cisticolidae; genus Cisticola; species Cisticola juncidis. Next base: position 314,241 of record VXBR01007332.1, on the reverse strand, counting down.
GGTAGCTGCTTGCTCGTGCCTTTACTTGTACTCACAGGTCTCTGGGGTGCTGGTAGAAGTGAATCATAGGATCACTGAATATTGTGAGCTAAAAGGGCCCCACAAGGATCATTGTAGTCCAGCTCCTGGGACCGAACAGGACCATCCCCAGGAGTCTCACCAGGTGCCTGAGAGCATTGTCCAAACTCTGCTTGAACTCAGGCTGGTGTTGTGACCATTTTCCCTGACAAGCCTGTTCCAGGGTCCAGCCACCCGCTGGTGCAGAACCTTTTCCTATCCAGCATAAACCTCTCCTCAGCTTTAAGTGATTTCCTCATGTGCTGTCACTGGTCACCAGAGAGGAAAGATCAGTACCTGCCCCTTCCCTCCCGAGGAGGTTGCGGGTTGCAGTGAGGTCTCTCCTCAGTCTCCTCCAGGCTGAACAGACCAAGGGACCTCAGCCATTCCTCATAAGCCTCAAAAGCAAGAAATCTGTGCTGGAATCACACATTAATTCAAACTCTGGTCACAAAATGGAAACAAATTTGCCATTTAAAAGTAGCATAATTGCTGGGAGCAGCAAGCTGTTTCTCCTAAAAATGTTTTTTTCTCCAAACCGTGCTCTATCCCACACAGATTCAACAATCCTAGTGACTTCCTGCTCCCACAGACCTTTTACCTCTTGGTCTCCTTGACGGCTCAGTGAGCAGTCTCTTGCCTTAGGCTTCAGAGTTAGGCTAAAGAAATGCCACTCTTAAATGTGACAAAGTGTGATTGATTGCACAAGCAGGGCCTGAGCCAGTTGATACGAATCTGCCTCTGTCACAGATGTATAAGCAGTGGGGCACGTGACATATGTTCTGTGCTCAGGAGCCAGATGCTTAGGGAAGTTAAGCAGAGATTACTTTAGAGTGGTATTGGGTGGACCAAGCTGACCGACAGAAGGAAATAAAGAAGTCTTCCCAGGGCTTCAAGTCCACTGGTTGATTTGTCCATTGCTGTATTTCATTAGCTCAATGTAATGGGAAGATGTTTACCTTTGCCTCTCCATAGTTCATTTAGTTCCTGGACTGTTTTCTTTTAAAGCAGGATTTGCTGTTTTAGGATACCTTTGCTGGAAGATGGAACTTTTTAAGGCAGGACATCTTTGCATTTTCAGGAGACTTTCGAAGCCTCATGAATACATCATTACCTTGGGTTAGTCTTTTTTTGGTACATTGGCCTTACTAGCCAGATGTTTTCTTGGGACAGACAGCAGCACTGGGTGCTTCAGAAGAACCAGTGTGCTGGAGTACCCAGCTGGAGACTGGACAGAATGCTGGTGACTAGTGTCAGTCAGTTTGCTTTGACTGTCTTAGGGTACAATAGGCAGCACTTGGTGTCTTGACCACTCTTGTTTCATTCATTCTCTTGCTGTTTCCATGTGTGCACTGTGTTGGTCTGAAGACTGTAGAAATTATCCTCTCTTTCCTCTTCACGTTTTAGTAATGCAGTAAAGGAGCTCAGATATGCTTGTTTTGGCTGCAGTTTCATTAGAGAAACCTGGCATCAAAGCTTTCAAGCAATTCCGCCTGCATAGGGAGCTGTGTAAAGACTGCACAAGTAGTTTAATCTGCTGACCTTTTGTCAATATTTAGTTACATCAGTGACCCTTTGTGAGGGTATTACATGTACGTGTACTGGGTAGGATTTGTTGTTAACATGCTCTGGGTTGAGTCAGGTGCCCTGTGCAGCACCTTACTTGCTGCCTGGTGCTGCTCTCTCTTCTTCATCTATTCTTTGCTTTTAACCATGTGTGGCAACACTGTAATCCTCTCATCGTGATAAAAGTTACAGGCCAGGGAGTTTTACAGGTGCATCTAAAATGATTGGGGGTTTTTTTGTGGTAGGGAGTGGGAAAATCACTGCAAGATACATCTTCAGGCCAAAGGAGAAAATGGATTAGGTGAAGGATAAGCCGTTCTTTTATTTGCATTCTCTGAAATACTTATGATAATGATTTGGAAGAGACATTAGTGCAATCTTGGTCAGTTTTAACTGTGAGGAAAACTGTGTTTTGCCCAGGGTTCCATTTGTTTTGTAGTTTCACAACCAAGAATCAAGAAAGAAGTTTTCAGGACTGTGTGATGTAGAAAGTAGAATTGAGAAAATTGCAAAATGTAGCATCATTAGCCTGAAACTTGGAGTTTGTGGCCTGACCTTTTCTTCTTGATATGAATATCAACTAGCCAGCTTCTGTTTCTGAAGTCCTTGGCATCCAGCATATATACCAGTTGTAGATGCAGCTAATTGAGACTCTGTTCCTTCAAGGTTATTTTTCTTTCCTTGCCCTGTTCCTTCTGTTGTATTTGTACACTTGGGAAACCAGGGTAAAGAAGTCTGTCACATTCTCAGGTGGTGAGGACAGTTAAAACTTCAATAGCTCTCCCATGGGGATTGCATTGGGCACAGGACTTCCTTAAACTCCTTCATTCTTAAAACTTTGAATGACTTGACTGCAGGATTTGCAACTGTGGTGCCTCAGTATTACAGCCTTTGAGGCTTTGTTTTACAGAGATCTAACTAGCTGGAGTGTCTGTTTTAGACCAGGTCCCTGTCCTTGGTGCATCTGTAGTGGGGATGTTACACGTGATGTAGGCTTGATGTGATTTGCTCTTCATTCAGATGCATTTTGAGCTTTGGGTAATTGTGCCTTCATCCTAAACTCCAAGATCAAGGTGAGGCAGTTCTGATGTGATCCACCAGGACTTGTTGCTCAGGGTGGGACAAGTGAGCAGCCTGCACTGTAAACAAACTAATGCCAGTGCAGGGACCCAGAGCAACTTCCTACAGTATTTTTATTATCTATTTACTTTCACACTTTTTCACACAATGTTTTCCTTGTCTAAATGGGCAGGCTTTACAATGCATCCTCACCTGCCTGAGAAATTAGCCCTGGAGGGACAATTCCTGAAAGCAGGAGCAAGGGCAGGAAGGGACATAAAGTCAATCATAGCCAAATGGAAACCTCTGAGCCCTAATGGTGGTTGTGACTACCTCTCTTGCTTGCCCACTTGCACGAAGATGGTGTTGTTCAGTGCAGGCTTTGTGCCCACCAGGAGATGAGCAGCAGGGATGCTGTGGGCTTAGGAGTTGGTTTGCAGCACCCATCATCGACTGGCAGCAGCATTTATCTAGGCCAGCAGGGATGCAGGGAGTGAGTGACTCACTCGAGGATTCATGCGTGCTTTCCCCCTCTCCTCCCCCCGGCACAGCTGTGGCTTGGTCATCAGCCATTTGGGAACTAGCAGCTTTATTTGGTTGCTGTTTGCAGTGGGCAGTTTCTGTTAGGGTTGTTAATTTTATCAACTGCTTTCAAAGCTAACTGACTTCAGAGAAGACTTAAAATTGCCTTTGCTGCTCCCTTCTCCTTCCCTGCTGATAGGGCTGTCACCCAAACAGCTGATCTGGCACTGAACTTGGCTGAGGAGGTGAGAACAAGCAAATGGGCTGGAGGCAGAAACTTCCTGAGCTGATCCGCCAACAGCATGGTGCCTGTTTTGGGTGATGACTGTTGTGGTTAGGCTGAGTGCCCTCTCCGGGCACCTCCGTGGCTTTGAGCACTGGAGGCTCCTGCGGCTTTGCTCCAGCTGAACAGAGAAACGTGTTTCAGTGTGTGGTGGAGGAGTGAATATGGATACAGTGTGAAGAGCAGGAAATTGTTTAAATAGTTGTAAAATGAAAAGCTGATTAATTTGTGATGATAACAGTTGCTAAACTAATCAGAAAATGCCAGACTTACTTTCTGTTGAACTGTGAGTGACATGGTCAGTAAGGCTGTGGGGGGTTCATGGCCCATGAAGGAGAGCGGCCTGCCCGGGGCTGCCACTGTGCTGCCCTTGGCTCCCGCTCACCAAGGCCAGCAGCTCTCATCTCTGAGCTGGGCTTTCTCATCTCACATGATCCCATTTTCCTCAAGCTGCCCCTTTTGGTGGGTTCTCTGTCCTTCCCATGCTCCATACATGTGGCTTTGTCTTCCCTCTGGACACTTCCTTAGTTGTCTTTGTCTCCTGTCTCTCTTCCTGTCTACAAGAGCCGTTCATGTTTTTCTTTTAGAAGCACATTTTATGCTTGCATTTCCCAGGGCCTGGAGGACACGCTTTCTAGGCCTTCCTGCCCGCTGGCTGCTGTCACTTCAGATCCTGGCTGTGTTAGATGTAAGCAGCTTGGGAGACTTGCTGTCCCTAAGTCCTGAACAGTGCTGCTTGCTCTGCCACTGCTCCCGTCCTTTGCTGGGTCACAGAACCCAGGGACCTCTTTTTCTGCAGAGACCAGTCCTACAGCACAGGTGAATATTTAGATAGTTGTTTGTTTTAAGTAATGGGCCATACTGCTTTTTTCCATGTTCCTCAGCTGTCTGTGAGCTTGTGAGCTGTGTATTTCTGTGCTGGGGCTGCAGCAGTATCTTCACAGGATACTCCTGTAGTTGTCCTCTGCCTGCTGTGCTGAAGGACTGTGCTGTTTGGATATGCTGCTTGACAGAAGAGCTGAAGAGCAGGAGCGAGGCTTAGGAAGGGGCAGGGATCACCTTTGCTAGCATCCCCCTCGAAATGAAGATAGCAGTTTTACTGAGGATGAGCAAGGTCCCAAGTCTTTGCTAGATCAGCTGTCCAGGTACAGATAGCAAAAAAAGTAAGCATAAAGACATTTTTTACTGTGCTGCCTGCTGTGAATGGTGCCTGTTCAGAAGCTTTTTCTGCCAGGGAGTGCTGCAGTCTGCAGCCCACCTTTGTGCTCCACACAGCTCATACTGGACTGTGAGGGCTCCTCGGGCACTGGCCATAGGTGAGACCATGCTCTGCTGTCTTTTTTGGACTTGAAATGTAACCTCTTTGTTGAAATAACATTCCTAGGACAGAAGTGTTCCTTTTAGGTCAAAGCTGAGGCTGCCTAGTGGGTAGTGTGGAGTTTTTTTGCCACTCTTCTCATTTATGTGTTCTGTGGACAAAGGAGGGTTTAGTCTTCAGACATTTTGGCTCGACATCTTAACCGCCACCTCATTAAAACCAAATCTCAGCAGAGAAAGTTCCTTTGTAGCCATCACTGTTAGTGCTTTAATAACTGTTTCACTGCGTTTTCTTTCTCCATCTGACACAGTACTCTTTCTCCTCTCATTTTTTTTGCCTCAGATGGGCAGCAATTTACAGAACTGTTGTGCTCTGAGATAATATGAGGGCTACGGTTTCAACCTCTCATCTTCAGTTTTCCTTTGTGGCGGGGTGGACTTTATCAGTGAGAATGTTCTGGGTGTGTTGTCTGTTCATCAGCAAATATGACCATCTCTTGAGACTTGATAAGTGTCTCTTGACTTGATATGGTGCTGTGCAATTCAATGCCAAAATGTACCACATAATTTAGAGCCAAATCACAGAAAAGGACTTGGTTGGGGGGAGCTGTAGATGACCTTAAAATTAGTATTACGGTAATGTAGCAGCATTAAATGCCTCCAGGCAAACAAGATCTAAACTGATCTAGCCAGGTGCATTAAACATTGATCAAAACAAGAAGTTAACTTAGCCAAAGGATAAATCAAAACTGTAGCATAACAGCTGCTTTTTTGGAAAAAGGTGCAAGTCAGGTGCCTCATTTCCTGAGAATCTGAGAGCAAGCATGGTGATGGAACAGAGTGACCACTTTAAAGCTGTTGTGAGCACCAGATTGTCCAGATCTGGAGCTTTCATGTGAAGGAAGCTATTTTCAGGCTGTGCTCTTGTCAAGTGCAATGCAGTCTTTGTGGGGTGGCAGTTCCCAAAGAGACTAGATGTGGGGTTTTTAAAGGAAGAATATTATTTCCAATTCTGAACACCAGTCCTCATAATAAAATTCCTTAGGTCCTAGCATGCCACTGAAGTCAGATTTCATGTTTTCGAGAGTGAGACATGATGAGGTATCACAGCAGTACTAATGCTGCCCCTATCAATTTTTGCTTTGAGTGTTCAAAATCCATTAGATCTGAACTGCGTTGTTTCTATCTTCATTTCTCTTTCTGCAGAGGGATGAAAAGCAGGGTAGTCAAGGCTCAGATTCCAAAGATCTGAGTTTGTTCACAGACTTGTCACTGACTTGTTCTCTGGTTTCAGTACTTCTACTTTTCTTCTCCAGCTTTAAAGGCAGGGAAAGAAACCTTGTGCTTCAAGGGTTTTCTGGCCTTAGAAGTAAATATTTGTAAGAAACCTAGAGATTCTCCAAAAAAAGATACAATGAAAGTAGTCATTCATTTATGAGCATATTTGTTTTCTCATGTATTTTTTCCGCCATTTAATTATCTGTCTTTTAGAAATTTGCCAGAATTTTTATTTTCCCAAATCTCTGCTTGTGCTGTATAGCTCTAGGGGCAATTCATGAGAGTTCTCCAAGGGCACCTAAGGAAATACATTGTTGTACAGCTCTGTGTGAACTAAGAAATGCTGCCTGCCACGCATATTATCCTGTCCATCTCATTGCAGAAAGCATGTGGAACCCATCTAAAATTTAGGCTGTTTATTTTTTTAAAAAAATCACTTGTCTCCTCCCCATTTCTCTGTGAGAGCATGTTGGAATGCTCTTTATTTAATCATGCATTCTACAGCCAGCCTCTTGGATCTGAAACATTCCCTCTCAACTTTCTAACCAAAATATTGTGGTGTGTTTGTGTAAGTTAGCATTGTCACTGAGACTAGATGTGGGGGCATCTCCTAACCAACAACTTCTCCCTTTCTCTGTGTGGGAGCCATGGCCTTTGTAGGAGAGATGAGCTCCTGGAATGAGTGCCTTCAGTGGATCTGCTGGGATGCAAAGCTGGTGTCCCACCTCTTTTTGGACTTGATGATTTGCTGCAGGCATATGACTTGCCAGATTATCCTGTTGTGCATTTTCCCTGCACCTCTGCTGTGAGGGTGTCTGGGGAAGGGGCTGTGGTGAAGGATGGGTGTGGGTGGAGGATCTGCTCTTGGTCTCAGTGAAGTTTCTAGTGAGCTGGTCACATGGAACAAAAAATACATCAGCTCCCTTCCCCCACACACCGGAGTGTTTCTTGGCTCTGCACCAAAACTAGCAGCTGAGCACGTGATTTACTTGTAAAATGCAGTTTGAAAAAAATGGTGCCCTTGCAGATGGGAAACTAGGGATGGGAGAGCTGCACTGGGGCTGCTCTGTGTGCATCTGGGGCTGCCATCAGAGGGAAGGGAAGTCTCCTGGCTGAGTTGCTGAAACTGGGGGATGTGGAGCTGCAGAGCAAAGTGCAAGCTGGGGGAGGCAAAATGGAGGGGAATGTGCTGAACCACAGCCTTACCAGGGGAGGGAGGTGGGTGCACTGCATGTGGGGCAGGGACAGGGAAAGGGAGGGCTCTGTTGGATGTGGTGTTGAGGGCTGTGCTACACAAGTACTCTGAACTGAAGGTCTTCTTGCAAGATACACAGTCTGAAATGACCCTGACAGAGTTGTAGTCATTTTTGCTCTGGTTTGGAGCAAGAAAAGGGAAGCTGCTTGACCATTCACAGCTGGGGAGCTCAGCATCTTCTGTTTTGAAAATTTCATTCATTTTGCTAGTTGTGTTTATACCCCTCAGTTCTTCTTTTCTCTGGGATATAGGCTTTCCAAAGCTTTTTAAATTACACTGAGCTAACATGCCCAAGAAGAGCTAAAATAAGGTGTTATGCTCACCACACAGTGGGGACCTTCAAACAAATGCCCCCGATGTGCCAGGCTGGCCAGCAGGGCAATTGCACCATTCTTAGGGGTTGTGCAATTGCACCACATTTCTTCCTGTGGCAGGGTTGTGATGGGTGCACTAATGTCTCCTGGCCACAGCAGATAAAATAAAAGAATTCATACCCTTCACTGTGCTTCTATCAGCCTTGACAGCATTTTTGGTTAGTGATCTCCATTGCTTCAGATTAGGAGGAGGGTGGCTGCATTTTTGTTCTTGTCAGCTGGAGGATGTATTCCTTCAGAGGGGAGCTACAATCTGCTGCTGCAGGAATGGTTGCCAGTACCTCCCACTGCAGCACTGATTTTCCTTGTGTTCCATTCCACCTTGAACAAGGAAGAAGTTTGTAAAGCAAGAAATGACATTCTTGGCAGTAGCCAGTGGAACAGGTGAAGTTGGTGAATGATGGGTAATTTTAATGATCAGTTTGTAGAATTCTTAATTATTGCAGCAGACTGTAGGTACCAACTTCGTGCATGTAGGTGTTAATGTAGCACAGAGTTTTGCAGGCAACCTCTGAGATAAAACATTTCCTTCCTATCCATGCACCACCAAACCTGGAAGGGTACTTCCTTCTGTGGCTTGCCTCCATATGGTGGCACAAAACAAACTGATGGTTAGCAGGGAAAAACAGGGGGAATGAAATTCAAGTCAGAGGCTCTTGGAAATTCTTCATTGGTTTTTAGCAACTAAAGTAAATATTTGATGGGAAAAGCTGATAATAATAAAGCAGAATAATGCAGACTTGGCACAGGCCTTGTGTATCTCACTGGCGGCATGGGAAAGATGACTGGGGAGATGGAGAGATGTTTATCTTGCCAGCAAAAGGGACTGATATGCCCTGAGAAATGTGGACCACAAACAGGGCTGGCACATGAGATGGCATGTCATGTCAGATTTTATTGAGGAATCTGACTCGGTGGTGCTTTGGCCTCTGTCACTTGGTCTGTGGGCAGGTATCCTCCACTGTCCTAATGCAGTCGTGTGCTGGCTCATTTTTCAGTGCCTGCATTGACACCAGGGCTTCCAGCTGAATCCACTGGGCTCTGCTTGGCTCACTGCACCTTGCTGAGTAAGACTGGGAGCAGTAAAGCCTTTAAAACAGCCTGAAGAGCAGGGGCTGCAGGAGCCTGTGTTGTGTGGGGAGGGGACAGTGTATGTTGTGGAGAGATGTCTGATGAAGGGGTTTACAAAATGCTTCTGTGAGTGCTGTAGCAAGGTCAGAAGGTGTTCCCTTGCCCAGATTCTGAGTTTATCTCAGGTTTGAAGCCAAGGACTACGTCTGCAGTGGATGGCTGGGGTGCTTGCTCCTTCCCCTTCCTGAATGCCCATGCAGTTGTATTTCATGTTGCTTTTCAGTGCTGGCTTTGGTCAAACTGTGGGATCTTCCACAGGCAAGAACCTAAGTGAATGGTTACTATTCTCTGTGACACAGTGAAAACACACAATCTGGCTTTGTCTGTGTAGGCAAAGAATGGCATGTTAGACTTGAGCACACTTAGCTCACATCATTAGCTGTGGCAGAGATCACTCTCACCAATAGCAGCAAGCCTGTGCTGATTCACTCGTTTGACCTCCTTTGCCTCTTGAAGTTCCTGGAAAGTTGCTGGTGGCTGTGAGAGCCCAAGCTCCCCACTTCCTCTGAATGTGCACATGTGTGCTGCTGGTTTGTTTTGTAAGGTGTACAGTAAGTAATACTCAGGGTATGTGTTCCTGTTGAAAACAAATGGATAGGAATTCTCTTCCCCTTACCAGATCCACCTGCTGGATAATTCAAGGAAAAATTTTGGACAAGTTGGTAGCTAATAAACTGAAAAATATACATGTAAATAGAAAAAGGCAGCTTTGAGTGACACCAAGTGTAGAAACTACAATGTCAAAGGTGTACACTATGACTTTTTAAAAAAGATTCCTCTCTTCTAGGTGTTTTTAATTGCTCTTTTTGCTTTTGCTACTGTTGTATACATAGTAATATCTGCCTTCAATTTGATTATCTTTGCAAGGTAAGTACAAGGTAATGAAATGCAGGAAAAGAGAATAAATTGCCTTGGCCCACTCTTCAGATTGCTCTGTTGGGATACAAAGAGTTGCTTAAACCATCTTGACTTCTACTCTGTGGTGTTCAAAGTCTAATTTCTGCATTACTTGAACAGAAAAGTGGAGACTGTGCTAAGTTTATGTAGATTGTTCCTTTTAATTTGTTTGTTTTGGTTTTCCAGTACAGTAATACCGAGGGGCTCACAGATACTAGTGTGTAAACAGAGCTTGTGACCAACTAGGGTTGTCTTTAAGATCTGTGTGTATATGTACTGTTAGGGGCTGTATTATGCTTTTACACATGGAGTTGTTTGTTTCTAGGAAGTTGTGAGAGCGTGGGAAAAGGCTGTTACAAGGTGTTAATGTCAGTGGTTTTACTGGAGGAAAGGCTTTAACAAAATATGTTTGCCAGCACTTCTTGAAATCTTATTTTTGTTTGTTGTGTCATGTTGGCACTTGAACCTCCTCCTTCTGTCTGTAGCTGAAGGCAGTTGATGAGGATTCTGCCACTGTCTTGTTTCACTGGCGAGAAAAGTGGAGCTTGGCTCTTTGCTCTTCACGTGCAGGCTCCAGAGGTGTCCTCCCGTCAGTGGCTTTGTGACTCTTGCACAGCTGCTACAGCAGAGATGTTGCAGGTGCTGCTTGGGTGCGGGAGCCCCTCTGCCCTCGCACTTGGGACATCCTGGTGCTGGGATCATGCTGCACTGAGAGGCTGGAAAACAGACTCTGGCTACCAGAAGTGTCCCCTGCAATGGCAGTAGTGTGCTGCTACAGATTTATTAATTTTAGCTGGTCTTTGAAATGGCAGTGTAGAAACACTGAAATGGAAACGAGGGAAGGAGGGGTCATTATATGCTGATTTTCTTTGCATTTTTCCTTAGGCATCTGCTCTTGGCTCTTGTCAGAAAGGATATACTGAATCGATGGGGGCCTCTGGTCATTCCCAAGGCCTAAGAGGATCTTTTATGTTTGTTTCTATTAATCCTGCAGATGTGGAAGTGGTGTCAATCTGAGACTTGCTGGTATCCCTATTTAAGGTGGTGGTGTGGTTTGGTGTAGCATACTGTCCTCTGCTACCCTGTTGCAAATGCTGAGACATCTCAGTTGTTTTGTAGTACAGTCTTGCTAGAAAAAAAAGAAATATGGGGAAAAGTCTGTGTCTTGAAGTGCAAGATGAGGGAGCTAACTCTCTGTTGCTGGCAATGTTTCAGAGAGGAAGTTTAAATTTAAACAAGCATGAAGGAACCTGAAGGTTCAGGCTAGCCTCGCACTACAAAATGTATTTGATGTAAATTCGATTTCTGTCTTGAAGCAACTCAAATGGTATCTTAGCAGCTGGCACCAATTGACTATCTCCCGGAATTGGCATGATGACAGCAATCAAACTGAATTTATTGCTTTGAGTTTGATTCTTTTTCCGGGCTCTTCCCATTCTCAGAAATGTAATCTAGAATGTGTTCCCACAGGAATGGTAGTTGTGAGCCTCCTTTAGCAGCAAGCCCAGAGCACGGTCCTAACGCAGGATGAAGACAGGTGGGCTGCAGTATTGAGCAGCCAGATTGTGTATTCCAGTTGAGAACAGGAAGGTTATAGGTTTGTAAAGGGAGAAACACTGGTTTTTCTTCATGACATAGATTCTTACCACAGAGCTGATTCACATCTAAGTGTTAGTTTTCTTGATGCTTCTTTTTACTCCTTTAGGAAAGAATGCCTTTTCACCCAAGTGGCTAAAATTTAGGCTGCTAAAAGTTATCCCTCACTCCTTTTTCCTTTCTTAAGGCAGGTCTAAATAAAGAGAGAGCTTTAGCCATAAGACCTTGGTATAATTGCGGTTTGGTAAAGCCAGTAAATGCTGCAGTAGATGTAGTCCTTTGCACAGGGAACCATTTTGAAACTGCGCTGTGTTTCTAATGATTGTTCAACAAAGTATGTTAGAATTAAGATTTTTCACACCTGCCTTGTTTTCTGGCAGGTGTGAAATGAATCACTTTTACTGATAAATCTTGGTTTATGTCAATAATTGTTTCGTCCAGTATTTCAATTAGTTTTTAATGCTGACTTCTACTCCTTCTTGCCAGAAGAGGGAATAACCTGAGATAGGTGTGCTTTTGCTCACATTTGTTCCTAGAGCAATAAATTTCAGTGTTCCTTGGGCAGGTGGAGGGGATGGGATTCACAAAGGGCACTTCTCTTTGAACCTCCCTGGCTGGTGATCCTTTGTGGAGCTTGTGGCAAAGCAGTGGCTGGAGAGCGTGTTCACCTGGCAGCTGGGACAGAGCCCCGGTGTGCATCTCTTGGCAGCAGGAGTCACTCGGGGCAGCACAGCTCTGTGTGAAGTCGGGAGGATCTCGTGCTGAGCTGCAGTGCAGGGTGGCAGTGTCAGCACCTGACATCTGACCAGCTCCTCCTGCTCTCTGGCTCGGGTTTGGCTCACCCTGCCTGCTGGGGACTGGTCTCCTTTTTGGGTTTGCAGTAGGTGTCGTTTTCCAGGCTCTGCCTCTCACAAGCATACCTCAGCTCCGTGCAGACAGGTCTGCTGTGCTTCCCTGGCAGCCCCTGCTGCTCACACAGCTTCCTAACAGGCTGATTAGGCACGGTGAACTTATTCTTCATCTTTTTGTTGTTACTGTTATGTAAATGTTCTCACTTGACAGCTGTAGACTGCTGGGATTTGTAGATATCCTCTACCCTGTCTGTGTCTGAAAATGTTCTCCAGGTCATGGGTACCCTTGGAGGAGAAAGACCTGGGGAGGCTGAACCTCCTGCAAAGCAGCCCTGCATGCAGTCGCTGGAATAGAAAACTGGGAACTATTTCCCTGGAGAAAAATGGAGCCCAGAAATTGCATCTCGTGTTATTCATCCATCTCTGCCACTGCATCCTTGGGATGTCAGACAGAACTGGTCAGACAATAAAATTATTTTCTTAGCAAAGAGTAAGAAATGTGCATCTTTATAAAACCAGTTATATTCCACACTCTGCTGGAAATTGCCAGGTGTTTGTGAAGTAAAGTTATCTGCTTCTAGAATTTTATTTCCGGTGGGTACACCTTTCTTTAGCATCAAGTTATCCTGAGTATCTGCTGAAGTTTGGTGCATTGTGGAAAATCAGGGCAGACTGTGATGGTTTTGGTGTGCTGTCTCCATACTTGGGCAGGGTTGTTGTTTCAGCCTTCCCAGTCAGAGTTTCTTACAGCAGTGACTTTACTGATGTGCACAGCTGTTTCTGTCCATCCATTGTGCATGAAGAGTTCTGCCTCAGTGAGTGGCCTGCATGTTTGTGTAAAACAGAGCAGTTTCATTTTTATAGGTCTTTAACTCTTACAAATGATGCTAACACAGCCATTCTTTTTTTCTATTCAAGTAAACTCCTAGACAAATCAAACCCCATCCCAAAGAAATCCAGTAGCAACATCACTTGAATGACAGTGCTATGTTTGCAGAGCAGTGATGTTAAGGATGCTTGGGTTACATGTAGCTTTACATGCTGATCAGAGATAGAAAAATCATATTATATAAAGGACTGATAAAGTAAATAGATATTCACACCTTAGTGTGTGTATCCCACACGAGTACGTTTTTGCTTGTTTTTAAGCGCCATCTTCTTAAGCATTTACATTTTAAGTTTTGCTACAAAAGAGGTACATAGACTGCACTTTCCTGTCTGTGTAGATACTCATTGCTTTAGACTGCAGATAGAATAATTTTCCAAATAGCAATTTTTTTTTTTTTTTGGCTGGAAAACAGTAAATGAATATTAGATGAGTGTTTGTAATATCCTGTACTTAAGTTTTAAGCATCAGCTATTGTTCAGGGCTAGACAGCTCTGTAACGTACCAGGAAAAGAGCTTAATGAAATCCAATATTTGGAAGCAGGAGGTAGATGAATTCAGACTTGGAACAGTGGTGCCGAATTTTAACAGGAAGGATAGCTAACATTTGGAGTAGTTTCTGTGGGTGTATGATTTTATTTATCACTTGAAGTCTTGAATGTGAACCCTTATGTTTTCTAAAGGATATACTTTGTTTTAGACAAATTATGGAAATTACTGGTTGAATTCCACAGTTTTGTGAAAGGTGGGGAATAGGCCCAATGTCCCAGGCCTGGAATCCTGTAAAGTCAGATGTGATGTTGTGCTCCTGTTGGCTATGAGGGACAGTTCCACTGTGCATTCAGAACAAAAACCTCCACTCCACAAACGACTTGCAGAAATAAGCTTTATCTTTAGGGCAGAGGGAGGAGAAATTATTTCTCTGCAAGCTCTTGGTAAGTAAGGGATCTTTTCATTGTTATTTTAATGTAGTTAAGACTACTTTGCATTTTAAAGTTCAGAGAGACCCTGTATGAGAAAAGTGTTTTGAGTGGACTCAAAATTTTTTGGGTGTTTTGTCTCCTGCTGGGAATAAACCTTTGTTAGAACAGAGTAAGGTAGAAATGTTTTTATTCATTACACATTTAAGGTACCAGGTTGTTCCCTCAAGTACCAAATTGACTCTGGTGCTGATTCGGTAAGAGTCAAATGCTGACACCGTGCCAAAGGTCACCAGGTGATGCAGACCTTTGGGATGGGATGGGGCAGAGTTTATCAAGTCACTGGTTGGGCTGTGTGCTGGCGCTGCCTGGAACGGGACGAGTGATCCCGCAGGAACGGGAGCCGCGATCCCGCAGGAACGGGAGCCGGGGTCCCGCAGGAACGGGAGCTCGATCCCGCAGGAAAGGGAGCCGGGATCCCGCAGGACTCACTGCAGGAAACCCGCCCAGCCTGACCTTTCGCTGCTCTGGCGGTGGCGGCTGCCTGCTGCGGGCTGCTGCTCCCGGGGCTGGAGTGTGCTTTTTCTCTGGGAGTTGTGCTTGAGTTGGCCTGTTTTGTTGCCCTGGAGACAGAAGAGTGTGGTATGCTTTCCCCCCGACCAGAAATAGTTTCTTGTACCTTGTGACCGGAGTGCCGTACTCCTCCCCTGGTCTCTGGCCAGGCTGTGTGGTGCTGCAGGGATGGGGTGTGGGGTGGTGACCTCTTGTCACAAGCTCTGGTGTGGCTGCTGCCCATGAACACCGGCTGCCCTGCCAGCTCCCCTCCCTCTGCACGATGGTGTAGGATTTCAGGGGAGCAATTGCTCTTGATTTACATCTCCCATGGCATTTTGATGGTTATGTCATTTTGTTTGAGCCCTGCTCCTGTCAGCTGTCTGTCCTGACTGTCAGGACTCGGTAGCTGAGTAGCACGTGGTGAGCCCTTGCCTCTTCTTCCCCCTTTGCTCAGCTGTTTTTGCTGTCTGCTTCTCTGTGTCCTTGTACTTGGGAACAGATTCTCAGCAAGTGTAGCTGTGCACGAGGGCAACGTGATCTGAGTGGATGAAGGGTCCCCTTCTGTAGGAGTTCCAAGTAGAGCTGGGAGGGAAGGTGGGGAATTTGCAAGACCAAAGCATGCGAGCAGGCAGTGGATAGTTTATCTTAAGCTGTTGTCCTGCTGTGAGAATCTATCCTGAGTGCAGAGTGTGCAGCACTGTCTGTTACTTTGCTACTGTATTTTGCAAAACTTAATTTGTGAGAGATGCTGCTAACAGGGAAGCAAAGACACCCCCACCCCTCCCAACCAATGCAGGTGAAGAAGTGCTTGCACTGCACCAAGCCTCAGAAGCATGGAAGCTTTCCAGGCTTTCTTGCTGCCTGGTATTTTATTGGAGAGTGGTTCTGGCATAGAACTCTAAAATATATGCAACAACAACAATAATTTCCAGAACTGAGAAGGAAGGAGAGATGAAAGGACTAATTTACCTTCCCCCATCCCTGAACAATAGCAGATGAGGATGTAAGCACATCTCAGCCCTATAAAGTATTAATTGGGACATTTTCTATAGTTCAGCAGTGGAAAAGAAGACAGGAATCGTGCAATGCCCAAGCTTCTATTCCCAGCCTGGGAGAGAAAAGTGTTCTGTGCTGAGATTTGGCTCAGTCTCTGTCTTCTGCTCATGGGGAAGAGAACAATTGCCCAAAGCCTCCTTTACAGAGGGAAGGGAAGATGATGCAGAGACCAAGGAGCTGAACAGGCAATTTTCAGGCAGAGTAGTGCAGTGCAGCTTTGTTGAAGTGGGTCTCTACTGGCGTTCCCAAAAGAGTGCTGCATTCCTACCAGTGATCTGCTGAGTAGTCCAACCAGTCAAGGGTCCTGCTTACTCCTTTGAAGGTCTGTGTGTCACAGGGATGCAGAGCCACACCTGTGCTGAAGATCTGCTAGAGAGGAAATGTCAAGAGCGGCAGGGACTGCTACTTCCCTTTGCTGTGTTCTTTAGATGGATGGAGTGGGAAGTCCAAGGACTGGACATTCTTACTTGTCTTGTTCTAGGCATCTGCATCCACAAGTCTAGATCTTAGCAGCTGCCAGGGCTGCCTAAAAGATTTTGTCTCCCTCAGTTCCTTTCAGTCAATCTGTGCTTGTCCAGTGTGAGCATTTACAGGAGAAGATGGAGGTGTTGTAATATAAAGTCAGGAGTCAACCACTGCTGTAGTGAAAAGTCTCAGTGGCTGAAAAGCTTCTTGGCTAAGAAAGGCAGAGTTGCTCTAACTCCTTTTTTCCTTGAACTCGCACACGGGAAGAGAAACCATTTTTTACTCTCCCTGATATTTTCTTTTAATCCCGATGAATGTCGTGCTTGAACTGATGTTGCCTTTGGGCTGGAATAAGCATACTTAGCATTTGAGCAGAGCTTCTTGCCTGGAGATTTCTAACTGCGTGATCAGCATTTCACCAGCGAGTCTGTCCATGGGTACTGAAGGATGGTTACCTTTACAGTTCACTGAAGCTGGCAGAGTTCCCTACTTCATGTGATGGCTGTGCACTAGCAGAAGCTATGTATTTCTCCATCCTACTCTGCCCTTTTTTCACAGTGTTTCTTTGGAGTGGAAGCAGTTCCTTTTCCCATTTCATGTGTGTTATTTCTTCTGAGACGTTTCCTCCAACTCCGCAGCCTTGGAGAAAGGATACCTCCCAGAAGGGGTCTCACTGGATGTGGCTTTGCGTGTTTGCAAAGCTGATGGAAGAGTGGTGCTTGTCATTCTGCAGCTCCTCACTTTGAATCAAAGGATGCAGTACCAGCTTGATGCTGCCTCTGTAGTGGATGCAGCAGTCCTTGTGCAGCCTCAGCTGCATAGCCCTCACCTGAAATGTCTGTGAAGTTTTGGGAGATGGGTGTGTTCCAGCAGGTCCCAACCTTGGGGATGTCTGCTGGGTCACTGTGTTCCTCTGTCTGTTGAATATGAGTAGCAGCTTAATTCAGAGTTGTGGTGCCTAACACCTTGTTTCTTATTCTCTTTCAGATCACCAGAAACTGGAACGTGAAGCTCGAATTTGCCGACTTCTAAAGCATCCAAATATTGGTAAACTTCTTGAGCTCAGAGGGGTGGGGGTGAGACAGGAGTAGCAATGTGTCTCAGCTGGCATGCTGTAAGAGAACAGATGTATTCTGAATGTGCACAACAGCTCACCAAAGTCAGCTGTTGAAATCACCTTAGTAGTTCATCTCATGGACAAATTCTGCTTCCAACCTTGTCCCATTCCTTAGCATCCTGACCCAGACGTTCACCAGAGTGCCGTGTTCCTGCCTGCTCACCCCTGCAAAGCTGTCCCTGCTCTGTGGGTGATGCATGACTCTTGTCTGATGTCTGACATTCTGCAATGGGAGTGAGATGTTCTGTTTGCTTTCCCCACATCCATCTTCTGTTTGTTCTCCTTGACCCTTACTGACAGATCAGTTTAAAGGCTGTATTCAGAGACCTACCCAAAGTTTAACAGGGGTGGGCTCCTCTCATTGCAGTGGCCACTTACTCTGAAAACAAAAGACCAAAACCGAATTGCCCATATTGAAGGGGTAAAAAAAAAGAGTACTGGAGCAAAGGGAATAGTTTGTGTAAAAATACAGAGGGAGGTAAAATAAGGCACAACGTAAAAAAGCCTATCTTATTTACTGAAATGGAGAGAGAAGGATTTTTATCTAGTTCCAAAGCAACATGGAAGCTTGGACCATTTATAATCCCCTTTTTAGCTTTTTAAAGTAAATAAAACCTCTAGGATCCTAGCTACTATCTGATTTGAGCTAATTTATTTAAGAAAACATTAAGAAATACCAAACTGCCACTTTTAACCAAACCACAGTTAAAAATCCATTCCTGGGAAGACTATGATGTATTACTTTGTATTACTTTTGCATAATTCAGTCAGTGGAGATAATACTTTAAGGGCATCTCTCTGGTCGTCTGCTCTTCAGCTTTGTAATCATTTGCTCCTGTCCTCTGAAGGCCTGGGAGAGGAAGGGTGCCTTAGAGCATACCCCAAGGACTGGCATCTGTACTCTATTCCATGTGTGATGAGCAAGCAATTTCCACAAGCTCAGCACCTCATGTAATGCAAAGTTCCTTAGCAGCAGCTTTTAATCAGAAAGAGCTTTCTTGCATCTGAGTGTAGTTGTGGTATAGGTTTGGCTTGAGAGGATCAGGGGCCACCCTTTGCAGTGATTTGCACTGATGAATATATTAGCCATTAAATTTATTGCTGGGCAGTATTCAGAGTTACTAAAACTCTAGTTATTGCACTTCATTTGCTCTGTAAGACGTGCTATACTTAGTTTAGTAGGCAATGTCACTTTATATTTTGACCTTAACTTCACTTCCATCATCTCTCCTTTTTGTAATTTTTTACATCTTTTCTTTCCAAACCTCTCACAGAGTAAATCTTATACACAGAAGGAAAACCACTCTTATAAGTCAACAGCATGAACAGAGAAATGTATCACATTCCTGGTCCAATTCTACAGTTGTAATGAGTGGCAGTGCTTATCTTCTGTTCTGTTGTGGTTTGGAAAAGAGAGTTTGGGGAAATGTCAGTGATCCTTGCATTTTCTATAGAGAATTTCTTGTCTTCCTAGGAAGAACAGTTTTTATTTTAAGAAAATGAACTAGTCTTTACAAACTCACTGAATGCTTGCAAATAAAAAAAAGGGAATTAATTTTTATGCTTACAACACAGAATGAAAGTGCATTGAATAAGACCTCAAGAATTGTATGGTTCATTCAGCAGTCCTGGGAAAATCTTTTATACCTGGCTGGTTCCCGGCATGTTTGTACTTAAAAACCTTTAATCCTTTCACAGCCCCTGGTGACAGTCTTTCAAATGTTTCATTTTTCTGTCAGTTAAACATTAAAAACATAATTTGCCTTTCTCTTAGCTTGTTGTTTCTAGTTCTATCTGGAGTATCTGTGGAAAGTAGTTTTTCTTTCTTGTAACAGCCTTTTACATATTTGAAGACTGTTATCATGTCTCTTTTTAGTCTTTTTCTTCAGACTAAACAAACCCAGTTCTTTCAATCTTTTCTCATATGTCATGTTTTCTAGACCTCCAGTCCTTTTTTTTTTTTCATTTTCCCTCTCCTCCTCCTCTGGACTCTCTCCAGCTGCTTCATGTCTTTCTAGAAATGTGATGCCCAAAACTGGACATGACTGAGGTCATGTCAGTGCTGTCCAGAGGGGAAAGAATTGTTTCACCTGTCCCACCAAAGACAATTTTGTACATGTTTGTTTTGTGCATCAACCTTTGAAGCTTTCATTTAAATATATTGTCGATGGACATTTGTTTACTGACACATTATTAGTCCAGACTACTTTCTGCACAACTTCTGCCAAGCAAATATTCTTTTCCATCTTGTATAAAAGAGGATCCCTACTGAACTGTATATTAACCTTTGTCTTTATTAAAAAAGGCACAAAGAAATCCAGTCTGTGGGTCCCCCCTCTACATTTGTCAAAACCATTTTGATTTATCTTCTGATAGTGTAAAAGGGTTCCAGCCCCCACAGTAACGTGGTCTTTAATAACAAAGCCATGTATTGAATCATGTGGATAGTTTATAACACTGTTGAATAATGTTGGACTCCAGTCAAACTCTTGAAGATATCACTTGATACATTGTTCAGTTTGAAAGCGATCAATTTTGAGTATTTTTCAATTGGTGTTGTCAGTTAGTTTTGGATATACTTTTTTTTTCTTATTTGCTTGTGGAAAGAGCATGTAAGATGCTGTCAGAAGCCTTGCAGAAGTCCAGATGCTACATGCATTGCTGCTTCCATGTTTCTTGGACTTGTTGTCATAGAAGGCAAACATGTTGTTCTGATACAGTGGATTTTTTCCTCGAAATGTGTATTAGCAGTTAGTAATCACCTAGTTGCTGGCATTCCATGTTGTAAACTCTTCTGGGTGAGTAATTGATGTGTTGCCTCAGTGTGAGCTATGTGAGTAACACTGTACAGACCATAAAGAATTCTGCAGCTTTTGCACTGGCTTTCCATTTCATGTTTTGTTGTTACTGTTGTTGTTGCTAACTCTGTTGCAGCAAATGGCATTCTTCTACAGGGGCCTGAGCCTGTTGTGAATCTGGGGCAGGAGACTGAAAGTTAGAACTCTGTGGGGCAGGCTGCTTTCTCTCTTGCCTGTACACGGGGTATAAAGCAAGCCCGTTGTTGAATTTGTGGTCTTGTCCATTCATTGAAGGACAGTTGATTCTGGACTGCAATGCACCAACCATAACACTGCTACTCTGATAAAATGAAGATTTTTCTAGGTACAAAGTAGTAGTGATTTTTTTTTTTAAATGACTGCTTTCTGAGTTAACCTAACATGCCTTCTTCAAATACCAGCTCTAATTACAGGCTTTGCCTCTGTAGTTGGGTGTTTGGCTTGTCTTTAGATGCACATTATGGCCAAGGTAATCACAGTAGAGTAATCCTTCTAAAAGCTTGATGTTGCAATAAGGGTTTTTTTGTCTGGACAAAAGAAAGGTGGCTTGAGGCAATTTCCTTCTGATTTCTGACTTGTGATACGCGTGGTACGGAATGTGTCTGACCATTATACCTGGTCAGACTTCAGCAGAGGGAGGACTTCTTTCCCTAAATTTCAGTTTGTTTTTTCTCCTTCTGACAGCTTCTAGAGAACCTTGCATTCAGGCCCAGAGAACCGTTTCCCAGCCATGGTCATCAAATACAGCAGAACTGGACAGAGATTAGTCAGTGATCTGTTATTTTCGAAAAAGGCTCCCATGACTGAGGATATGGGTGTGTAAAAGAGGCAGAAGACAACATCATGAAAGCCTCACTGTCCATAAAGAGATAAAATGCCTGTGGAAGTTGGCAAGAGTTACAGCTTTGTGGGAAATTTCACTTCTAGAGCAATTTAGTGTTCCAGTGATTCACTTACGTATGGATCTTGTGACATTAGACATGGATGTATTTGTGAACATGTAGAAGAGAATGATGCACTGCTTCTCCTTAATCCCTGTTTTGCTGGAAAGAGGCAGATTTCTATAAGAAGACTCAGAGCCCTGACCCTTCATTTGCAGATGCTTTGCTGGCTGTGCCACTGAAACTTGTGCAATTGCTAAGATCAGAGCTAAACTTACAATGTCTTGAAAATCAGCTCGTGTGTACAGGAACAGCTCTTTTGGTCTTCTGCTTAGTTGAAAACTTTAGTCAGTCTGAAAAGCTGAATTTGATACTTAAGTCCAGTAGTTCATCCACTACAGACTCTGTCTTGTGAAACATTCCTTTTTTCCCCATGCTTCCTGCTACCCATCAAATGTTTAAAGCAGTGACAGAGTTGGGAACCCTAGAATCTTCCTGCAGGTTTGTTCGGTGGAGATATGAAGTTCAGAAAACTGTTAAACATGACCTTCCTGTCTTAGGACTCTCAAAGCAATAATGATGGAAAAATCGATCCAAATCATCATTCATAGTTTGGAAAAGTCTTTTCTAGCATTGTCCTACAAAGGTAGGGTTGTGACTTTTCAGTGCAAAGAGCAGAGGTCTGCTCTGTGTGTGCATTTTGTCTACTGTGTGTTAGGTGTTGCTCTTCTCCTAAATTTTCTTTGTCTAAATATGTGCCTCGTGTCTGGATTTGTCACCACTTGGTCTGTGCTCCTTCTTAGGTATTTTCAATCCTACCATACAAAAGTAGTTCTTGAATATCTTTTGTTCATAGTTGGAACTGAGCACTTCTGGTTGGTCATTGTGCCCCAGCTCATGGCAGCCCACTGCTATGAAGAATGGCATGCACTTAGGTCTAGAAAAATAAAACCACATATTTTAAGAGAGGTTGGTTGTAGCCCAAGAGCCAGAGCCAAATTCTTTTTCTGATTTCTGCCTTTGTATCCTCTGCTGAGCTGCTTCAGAGTTAATTTCTTTGAGGGAATTTATAGCAGTGGTGAAATGCTGTCCTCAGCATCTGTCAGAATTATTGCTTTTTCAGGTTTTTCCTACTTCAGACTTCTTCTCCAAAATATACTTGCACCTGAATTCTTCTTATTTTAACTTCTATCTGTTGGCTTTTCTCAGCATAAAACCACCATTTTGGATGTGTCCTTATTTAAATGGGGAGAAAATGGTACACAAGTCTCCTGTGAATTAGAAGAATGTTTTTTTATCCAGCTTAGTTTTACTTCCTTTGACAAGTGACCTATCCTCCTCTCTGAGTTGTGGGAGTGATTTTCGTGGATGTGTATAAGAAAAGGGCTCCAGTTTGTGTGCCCTTAAATGATGGTTGCAGCTGAGGTGTGAAGTGGGACAAGGACAGAAAGAAGGATGCTGTGCTTCTGTGTGCAGCCCAGCTGGAGAGTCCCACAACGCTCATATCGAACCTTTGTGGGGAACCGGGCATGGATCACGTCTGCAGACTTAATACTGGATTTGTTGTCTTGGTGGTATCAGCCACAGCTTCAGGTTCACTCATTCCTCATTTTAAGGTACCAGTCTTGATAACAAAGCCTTCAGTATTTCCCCCCTGCTGCCACTTGGAATGTTTTCCTATCACCTTTTCCTTAACAAGAAATTTGAATTGCTTCCTTATGAACAAGAAAAAAAACGTAGGCTGTGTTTTGCTGTAAACAGCAGATTTTCTTGTTTTCATTTGGCTGCAGGCATCCAGACTGCCTTTGCAATTGGGACAGAAAGGATGTGATGTGCAAAGAATAGTTAAAATGCTGGGGATTCTCGTGTTTTGGCCATGATTGCTGCCCTATGGACACTCAGTGGTATCCAAGTGGGATGCTCCCGTGTGTGGTTGGCTGTTTAAATCTGCTGCCCCGAGATTTCTATTGCTGGGGGAGAGCTTCTGGTGCAGAGGGGATAGTATGGGGCAAGTGGAGTAGGGGGAAAAGAGACCTTGTAGTAAGAGTTATGCCTTGGGACTTTCTCTAGTTACTGAGCAGCTTTTCCTTGGAAGTGTTGTGGGGCTGTCTGAGGACAGCAAGTTGCTGAGCTTCCAAGAAGTCGAACAGTAATATTCCTGGACTTACGTTTTTTAACCTGCTCTCCTACCTTGCCAAAAGAAAAAAAAGACACCAACAAACACTCAAAAATCCCTCAAACAGACTATCAGCTGAAGCGAGTTCTTACTAGAAAGTTTGAGCCTTTGAGCTGCAAGTTACCATTTGTTATTTCCAGTCTCTGCACTGTTAGAGATTTAGGTGAGTGCCCATGCATGTTTTCCTGGTAGAGTGCTCCCCAAAACCCCAGGCAGTCCACCTTTTCATTTCTTATTCTGATTTTCACAGTTAATCCTTCCACTATTTTTTAGCTCTGTGTGTTTTCTTCTTTTACTGCCACCTCTTCCTATGGCTTGTCCTGTAGGTTTAAGAAAACCATTTCTCCATAATCCATCTCAGTTTGGGAATGAAGTAATAATTGCATCTTTTTCCTTGCCAGGGGATATATTTATGCTGTATGTCTCTCTGGTCTGTACTAGAGACATATTTGGATTCTGTTATTCATCTATTTAGCTGTGAGATTTATCTGTATGCAAGCAATCCCTTAAAAAAATAAATAGTGGGACGAGGGCCAGATTCTGTGCAATCAAAGGTACTGCAAAAATCAGAGGAGTCCCCTGCTTCCTGCCTTCCCCCCCCACACTGAGGAATGGAGGGAGCCTCCTTTGGGTTCCCTCTGCCCAGGCCTGATGGAGCAGGGCTGGCTGCACCCTGGGGCAGAGCCCACGGCCGTGCCCAGGGGTGAGGGCTGTCCTGGGCAGTGCCAGGCACCAGTTGGGAACATCAGGTTCACACAGCAAAGTTTGGGGTGGCAGAGAGCCCCTGCCTGCATGGATTCATCTCTGAGGGCAGAAATGCAGAGCCTTGTAAGAGAGATCTAAAATTTGTTGTGGCCACTATCTGTGTTTTATTGATTTTAATAAAGTGGGTGTTCTCTGCATATTTTCTTTAAGACACCAGTGTAGTTGGCTTGTTATTATTTTGGGTGTTTTTAGAAAAAGCTCTCATATCATACTAGTGGTTATCAGAAGTACTTTGCTTATCTGCTGTGTGGCTAATAGGAAATTATTAATAACAATTCTGGATGGTCATGATTGCAGTTATCAGGAGAGCAGGAAATATTCCTGTGAATGCACTCTTTTGGCTCATCTAACATTTAAGTAGGGCATTCTAAATATTATGTCTCATATGCTGAACTTCAGCTTTTCAATACAGACATTATAAAATCAAAAGAAAAATAACATTTACTTGGCACTGCAATGTTTTTTCAAAATACTTTGTGGGTATTGTTTTTTCTTTTTACTTTTGCTTTTTACCTCTGCAGAAAGACAGGTTTCTTAACAGGAAAGGTACTATTCTCCCTGCAGCTCCTTTCTAGGCTGTGAATTGCTGTGCATAAGGGAATTTCCCAACTGAGGACTGTCTTAGCCTCTTTTTTTAGGGCTGGAGAGTTACAAAGGTTACAGTGATAACAATGGTGAGGGGAACAGGACACCCACCTTTGTGTTTCTGGGCCTTTTCATTTCCTTGCCTTTCTTTGCAGAACCTGCAAAGAGCAGCTTGATTCTGCCTGAACTTGAGCAGAGTGTTAAATTCTCCTTCTCTTCCCTTTTCCAAAGCTTTGGAACTGCAGTAGGTGTGAAATGCTGTGTGTTTGGGGAGTTCACAGCAAGCTGGTGTGTGTCCAGCATAGTGTGACCTGGCTGTGTCAGATTTGGGAGAGGAGGGGAGGAGAGCAGTTTCTGAGGGGCTGGTGAGCACAGCCCGCTGTGTCCTGTTAGCTAACTGTCCTGCTGCTGCTGCTCTGACAGAGCTGGTCATCAGCTGCTGGGACAGATGATTTCTAGAGGATTATTTGCATTACACAATTTAATGCTTTTTAATAGCAAATTTTTAATTAAAAGAAGAGTCCTTTTGGAAGCAGCCCGAGCAGCTGCAGCTGAGTTGTGCGTGTTCAATGTAATTAGAGAAACAGCTGGGGTGGGAGCAGAGCACCCCGCTCACAGGCAGGCACAGGTTGGTGGTGGCTCCGTGTGGGACAGACATCCTGAGTGATGTGAGCCGTGCAGGAAGTGTCTTGGCACACTGCCAGGCTGGAGATGGTGGGACAGTTCCCGCCTTGGCTGCCCAGGCGGGGGAGCAGCTGGGGAAGCAGAGCGTGTGGGTGGTAGCCATCTGCGGCAGTTCACTTGTCACTTGTGCTGCCGTGGATGGGAGTGCTCAATTTGCAGTCTGTCGGGCCCTGTGTATTTGTGTCTAAAGTTTCAGCACCTCCTGGCATGTTGCAGAGTATCAATGGAAGAGGACATCAGGTAGCTTTTACCCTCCAGTTTTATTCTGCTTCTTCTGGAATGCAGAGTCTTTTGAAATACACCTTTGCAGTATCTCTACCTCCTCCATTTCTCCATAATACAGCCAAATGTCCGATGTCTGGTTGAAAATTACTGAAGAGTGAAACTGTGGTTGTTCCTAATGAGTGGCTGATGTTTAAATAACATGGTTCAGTCCAGAAGATCCCAGAGCACTTCTGAGTTTGCACTACTGAGGCTGCATGGAGGAGTTCCTGAGCTGCAATTACCATGACCCAGGAGACAACCGTAAGCCTCTGCATTGTCTTGTATTGGCTCTGCAACACCAGCAACTTAATTTGAGAGCCCTAAATATTGCATAAACACAGCACTCAGTGTGTGTTGGTGCAGAGGGAGTTGGCTGATACTGTCCTTTATATGCCCATAGTATCAAAATGCTTTACACTTAAGAGCACTAGTGAACCAAGATTTAGCAGACAAGATTACCTGTAGCTTGAACACTTTCCCTAAGGACAGGCAAAGACCACTGATATGTAGGAGCAAGCAGATTTCAGCCCGTGTTACCTTTTCCTAAGCAGAGATGAGTGATTGCTGCATGAAGATCCTGGGAATTGTCCTGTGAAATTCTGCTTCTGTACTTGCTTTTTGTTGCAACTAACTTGGGAAGCTTCTTTGCTTTAAGATACTTACTTGCAGCAGGTTGCCAGAAATCACCCTGTGTTAACAAGAGCCTGCCTGCTCCAGCCATGGACTGAGCCCCTGTACAGCCCTGCTCTGCTGTTTCCTGTGGATATGGGATACAGGGGATGTTCATCCTGGGGCTTACGTAGCATAAATGCTTCTGACCTGTTGGGCTTGGCGTAAGAGTAAAAATATAATAGTATTCAGCACACTGGACAGAGTGAATGGGAGATGTGGGTCAAAGCTAGGCTAGGCATATTCTGTGACCCCAACACCAGTTAGCCTTTTAGATATAACCTTTTAAAGATGAGATGCCTGTTGCACTTCAATGTCTTATATTTTTATTTTTATAAAATTTGATAGGTCTTTTCTGATTTCTTCATGATTTATTTCAACTTTTGCATTCACAGAGCCTTGCTTTGCGTGACTCAGCAGCAATTTGCATTTGTTGTTAGGCTGATGCAGTTTGTTTTGAAGGAGATTTTCTTCTTATGTTTGGTTGGTTTGTATCACACTCAGGCATCAGAGAGCTGAGGCTGTCTGTGCAGGGTCACTTTATTCAGGCGTAGAATGCAAACTATATGGCATGACTGTTACTGCATTGCTATTTTTCACTAAAATGCCTAATTTTCTCTCATTAATATAATAGCTTATCATGTTATTTATTTCTAAAATAAAAAATGTAAGTGAACAAGGATTTTGGAACACTTTGAAGGAGCAGCTTGAAGTTCTGTTCTTGAGGCAAGATTTCCAGTGAGACTCTGAAGACAGCAGGCAGGGACAAGTAACATTCACAGCAGATGTTCTTAGAAAGTGCTTGAACTCCTGGTGCACAGCTGCTGTTAGATTCAGCTATGTCCCCTTGAGCCGCTCAGTGGGGTACCGGGCTCTTTGCAGATGCTCTGGACTGCGTTAGGGCCTCGGACCTTACACACACCCACACAAGACAGAAAACACTTGGCCTAACTTGCATCAGGGTGTGCTGAAGATCTGAGTCTTTTGGGGAAAGGGAGCCATTTGGTATCACTGTTTTCCTGTTGTTAGTTACTTTTCCAAAAGACCAGCGTTGTGGGAGATGCTGCCTGTGCAGGTAAAATCCATTTTCATAGAATAAGGCTATCCTGAGGGACTGAGGGAAGAAAAGGATGTTTAAACCAGTTAGCTAGGTTGTGCCTTGTGTGTTATGATGCCTCACAGCTCTTTAACAGTGGAGTTAATGTGTGCATTTAAAATTGGAGGGACAGCTTCAACTAGCAGGCTCTCGTCACTCTTGGTGGAGTACTACTGCAGTACCATACTCGGAAGATACTAAAAAAAAAATTAGGCTGTCTTTGTGGCGTGCTGAAAACATTGTTTCATCAAGATGCTGTATTGAAACCACTGCTTATTCCTCCAGAATCTATGTGCTTCTTGGAGATTTCATCCAAGTGGTGATGCACACTTTCTGCTGACTGAGCAGCTGGTTTGTTGGAAAGGTTTCTACCTCCCAGTCTGTAACTGATGCTGCTCCTTTGGACAGCATTTGTTCTAGCAGTGCTTACTAGTGTGTCCTAGCTAGTTCTGGGGGTTTTTAGATTTTATTTCAAAAGTTATCTGTAAGACGTGTCAGTCTTACAAAATTAGATGTGCTTGTAAACTCTACAAAACCTCTTTTTTTGTGTGTGTGGATGGGATCTTTTTTTTTCCCTGAATAAAACTTTGGTGAGGTCCTTCACCATATCTGTAATTGGTTTAGTGCCTTGTTGTCTGACTTGCTTCTGTTTTCTTTCTTCCCCCCTCTGTGTCTTTTCTTGTGAACCTCACCACTGTAGTACATCCCTCAGCGATCTCTGAGTGGGAAGAGTCATCGGGTGACTCCAGCTGTGAGTGGTGTTGGCAGGGTCTCATTTCCTACGTCTGGAAGAATCCCTGTGTTAAAAGTGTTTGCCTAGGAAGGAAATACGGTTTGAATTGCTGCTTCTGGGTAACAGAATCAGCTAATAGAAATAATCCACCTCATCTTCTGGTGAATAGAGTGAGATGAGCTTCCTTTGCAAATTCTGATCTCTCTCTCTAGTTTGGTCGTATTTTGAAAGTCACTCTGTTACTGGTGTGCAACTTCAGTCTTGCTGTGACTTGAGACTCTTTTTGTGATGTGTGCATTTGTGTAGCCTGCCATGTTAGACACATGCATCACTGGTTCCCTGATGAAAGGAAGAAAAGAGTACTGTAATATTTTTGAAGAAAAGTTCAACCAGATCAATATTTTTTGTTTTATTTCTCTGTTTTTCTTATTATGGATAATCAGGTTTTGGGAGTACTTTGCCCTCTGGTGTCTCCATATAATTATATTTTTCACTCTCCTGTAACCTCTGTCAACAGGTTATACAGATATGAGCAGCTTTTGTGGGCTCTGCTCTACCACTGCGTTACAGCTGAACTTGTGGTAGTAAAGGAGCTGTTGGACAGTGTCAGGATCAGCAGCCTGTGGAAGAAATGGGATCTTCTTTTTATGGGAAGGTGTTTGAAACAGAGGACAGCCCAGTACTTGAGTTTTGCTCTTGGAACTGGCCATTCAGGAATCTCTGTTCTGCCTTCAGGTGGAGGACATTTGCATGTGTTATCCTTAAGCAGAGAGGGCTCTGTCTGGATGTGAAGGTATCAGATGTTTTCTGATGTTTGTGTATCTTCACAGTCAGTACTCACACAGTGTGGATCATATCTGTTAACCACTAAAGTCGAGAGGAGGCACAGAAACTTTTAAAAGGTTTTTTATCATTCAGTTACTCCTGACTATATGCCATTTTATGGACTAGCGGAATAGTTTTGGAAAAGGCAGGTCATGTTTTTTAAGCTAATGGTCCCTTAGTTAGGGATGCTGGCACTGTAGTAGAAAGCAGGACATTTTAACTTTGCCTGTCAGCAGAGTGAACCATAGCCTCAGAGCTGTTCTTTGCACTCTCCTTGCTACTCAGGAAAGCTCTTGTGGCTCTGCAGGAGGGTAGGTAAGCAAAACTTCAGGGTGAAAGGACACTAGGTTTTATTTCTGTTCTACTATGGGTATTGCTTTTGTTTCTTTGCATCAGTATGAAGTTAGGACTGGAATTGAGAGTCACAAGAGTTTTGGTATATTCAGACTTCTTTTTTGATCCTTTCTGACTCCCCTCATTGCTGTCCCCCTCCACACGTAAAACCTAATTTCTGAGCTGTCACTAATTATTCCTGTGCAAGGTGGTGGTGCCCAGTGTAATTTTTCCTACAGCTTTTCTGGATTTTGCTATTCTACATATTTGTTACCTCAGTGGGTGAAATCCCAGGCAGATTTTGTGGACTGTTGTGAGGAGGCAGCTCCCCTGTTAAGTTAATGACCTGTGTCCTGCCTTCAAGGCCTTCTTTTGCAGTGCAGCCCTAGGGTGGTGCCCAACATCAGTATTTATGAACTGTCGATGTCGTCCTGTCATGGTTCCTCACCTAAGGACACAAATAGTGTTTTACTGTCCTTGCAGGCTCTTTTTGCAGCCTCTGCCAGTCTCTGCCAGCTGAATTGCTACTTCCTTCCCTTTTCATAATGTGGCTGACAAAATTACTTTCCTCGGGACAAAGAAATAGCACCAATCAGCTCATTTGTGTTTTATTTTCTGATGTAACTTGCTGCCCAAATCTGTGCGTCAAAGTTTATCGTTGGGTGTTCCTCACTCCTACCTGCCGCCTTGTTTGCGTGTCTTTCTCAAGGCCACTGCTCTCAGCGTGCTGGTGGCTGCACTGCTCCATCGAGGTGTCACTCGTGCCACTCTGCTCTGGGCTTGGTGTTTCTTGCAGTGCTTTGGTGAGCAGATTCAGGTGCCAGAGGAAGGAGAATGCTTTTTCGTGCCCACTGAGCATCACCAAACATGACCTTGTTAGTACATTCAGCTCTCCTTGAAGTTTCTCCATCTGTTCATAAGGTCTCTCTGCAGACTCACGCCTGTGTTCTGGGCTTCAGCTCTTGTTGATGTGCTTTTGTCCTTCCACCTCAAGCAGTCTTCACTGGAGTGAAAACTGTCCTGCACTGGAAATCCAAGTGTTTTTTTCTGCTGCTTTCCATCCTGTTTCCAATCTGGAATGGAAATCTTCTCTCCTAGGAAATACCTTTCTCCTCGCTTATATTTTTATAATGCTGCCTCTGCTGGTTCCTGCCAAGGGCTCAGGAGGCAAGTTTTCTTGTAAACACAAATTTGTGTTGCAGTAAAGTTATTACAAACCCAACTAGGACTGCTTACTTGGAACAATTTTTTGTTTGAAGCAGGTGATTTGTGGGACATAGGTTTGTCAGGGTGATGTGTCTGTTCTCACACATAGAACAGCATGTTGCACCTGAGTGCTTTACTGGCTTGTTCACAGCATTTTGCGGGATGGAGTGCTCCTCCCAAACCCCTGTGGTTAGATATGCAGTAGAAATGCTAAGGAAAGTGAACTGACCAAGACAGCAAGTCAGAGAGCTTGTAGATAAAGGGAGGGAAAATATGGGAATCGAGAGGCAAAAAGAACAAGACAAGAATTAAATCCTCTGAGGAAGGGTACTGGCAGTGCTGTCTGCACATCTGTGCTACTCTTTCTTCTGGGTTTCAGTGTTTGCATGCATGTGGAAGGGTGCCCTAACAAAGGAGAGTTGCAAGGAGTAGAGAAGAGCACTGACAACGTGCAAAAGCTGTTTCATGTGTGCCAGGTGCTAGTTTGAAACATTCCCAATACAGTGATTGTAGCTGATGTCATGCACTCATAAGAGGTGCAAAGTGACTTTTTGATACTGACAGAGAGAAAAATCATGATGCTGGGATAATCAAGACAGGTCATCTGCATTGTATGTGGAAGAGAATGGAAGATAGGGAGGAGAGGCAAAGGTACCATTGAAGTGACAGAACAGGATAATGAGATTTTTCTTGTAACGATGAGAACGGTCAATGCTCCTTTGGTCAATACTCAATTACAAGGTGTTAAAGTGACTGAGACCCAGTCTTGTCTCAGCTAGTTGCTTTACTTGGGTGAATCAATAGGCAAACACTATAGATGGTCATGTGAAGAAGATGTCTTATTCTAGTCAGGATGTGAAGGTGTAGGAATTGAGTCAAAGAGAATTGCTAACTTGTGACTGATTGGCAGGGAAAGAGTGAAGTTCTGCAGCAGAGGAAAAAAGCAAAACGAGGTTTATGTAGCCATATGAAGTTTCTCCTCTTGGTTACAATAATGCCTAGGTATCCAAGAATGGTAAAAAAAATTGAGATTTTGATTCAGACAAGAGGAAATGCTGAAGACACCGTGCTGAAGGCATAGATACAATAGTTATTGCCTGGGTGTAACGTGAGGAAAGGAGAAGAGAACCTGAGAGATCCCAAAAATCAGGGGATAGTGGCCCATCATGGGCCTGGGACATGGAAGGGTAAAAGATGAAAGTTAATTTAGGCAATAGAAGCAGAATTAAGGAGGGATAGCTGAAGGTGGATGAAATTTTGAGAAGTGGAACGTGATCAAATATGTCTGGAAACAAGCAGGTCAGAAAAATGAGACAAGAAACTGGTTCTGAATTTTGGATAAGGATTTGCAGTGTAAGTCAGAATGAAGTGAGGAAAAAGAAGTAACAGAAGAGAACATCGTTGAGCCTTACAGATAAATTACAGAAGGGAGACCAGTGGTACTGACATTCAGGTAGGGTCAGAAGTCAATTTATGGATTGAGGGCTTGTTTTGGGATTTGGAAAAGGGTTTGTTTTAGGAAATAATGGATTGGGAGAGATGCCAAAATACGAGCATGTAGGAAAAAGTTGGCAGATGTGAAAGGAGGGTACTAAAACATTAGAGAGAAAGAATGAACAGGAGGTCAAAGATACTCAGAGCTTGTTTTGAGACTGGAGAGAGGTGAATGTATGTGCAGGACACACATCTGTTCCTTTGAGATAACGGAAGGAAATAGGTCACTGAGGGAGCACACAGAGTAAAGAGCATGTGGAATTAATAGACTGAGTGGGTTGAGGAAGAACTTGGTTGTGTGCATGAGTTTGATTTGTGAAGTGTGGTATTTGCTACATGCTCTGTAAATCTCCAATTCTTCATTATGTTTTTGCAGTGCGACTCCATGACAGTATTTCAGAAGAAGGTTTCCATTACCTCGTCTTTGATCTGTAAGTGTCTGTCTCTGATGCTTCACCAGTGATGCAGGCACGTTGGTGATTGACTAAGAGTGGAATAAAAAACACCTGCATTAATAGAACTCTCCCTTTCTCTTTTGAGACCTGTAAATACCTCTGGCCTATTTGACAAAAATCCATTGGCTGTGTGGTGGGGACAGGCCAGGAAGGCTCCTGGTGCCAGGTGTGAGTGTGGGACTGCAATGTCTGTCCCGTGTATGGAGACGGTTTGATTTTTGTGTCTGAGGCATCCCGACAGGGTCAGAGGAGGCTGTCCTTCCCCAGCTCAGCACACACTCAGCTCAGCAGGGCTGTGTGGGAGTTCTGCCCAGTGTCAGCAGTGTCCTGCACTCTGCTGGTGGCAAGGCAGGACAGGGGCTCGGTCATGTGCATGCACCAGTGCTGCTGCCGTAGTCTGCAGCTCTGCCCTGGCTCTCTGTAACACTGTTTCCCACACAGGCTGTGGCACAGGGCCCAGGTGAATGGCCATGTACATCCTGTGCAGCCTTTACCTGCACAGCCATGGGCTCTGTAACATCCTCTGTTCTTCTGCACTCCAGGGTTACTGGTGGGGAGCTCTTTGAGGATATTGTTGCTAGAGAATACTACAGTGAAGCAGATGCCAGGTAAGACTGTTTCCAAACCCTTCCATGCATGTTCCGTACATACATGTGTACAAGTGGAGTGTACACTTTCCTGACTGCTGATGTGTGTGTGGCTTTGTTCTGACCCTCTTGCCCCTTGTCTGGATGAAACAAATTGTCTTTCTGCTATTAGCATGAACTTACTGTCACCAGAAAGCCTGACTAAGTACAGCTCTAGCCCTTGCTCACTTGCAGACACTGCTGTCTCTGCCACTTGCAGATGCTCTTCTCTTTGCTGGGAGACCCACTGCTAGCAGTTTTGTCTACCTGGCCTTTTTGGTGGGTGGTCAAGTGTGCCCTTACTGAGCAAACATAAAGCAGAGCTATGAGGGTGCTGCCTGCACAGCCTTTTTCTTCTAGCAGGGTTTCCAGTGATGTACCACTGCTGATGGGCAGATCCATTCAATTTGCCTGTGTCTAGGTAATGGTTTACAGGGCAGTGAGGAGAGGGGGCTTTGAAGGTTGTGTTTCTGTGGAAGCCCTCTCTGACTGTCAGCTGGTCAGTGCAGTGATGGAAGGCACAATATGAGAGAGCAACCTTTTCAATTTTAATGCTATAAGATTTAGAGTTATGCCCTTCTGTTCCTGGATGTGTTCCCTCTCTCCCACGTGTGAGTTTCCTGAAGGCACGTGTTTGTCCCTGTTTGTACAGGCTGGGTGTTGTGTACAGCAGTAGCTGAGGGTGTTGTCTGACCCATCCATCTGCTGGACATGCAGCATCTGGAATCAAAGCCGGGATTAGGCCACTCCTGTTCTGCTTTTGTATGGCCTGGGAGTGGCCCAATGGGGACGTTTCTGCTTGTTTCTGCAGCCGTGTTCTTATCCCATGCTAACCCTTGCTGGAGCAGAAATCAGGGAAGCTGTGAGAAGAGAGGAGTAAGAAGGAAGCAGTAGATACCGTGGCAGGGTGAGCTCGGTAGGCAGTGCTGTGAGGAAGATGATACTGAGTGCAGGGAAGGAAAGAGAGCACGACCTGGGGTGCTGGTGCAGATACTGCTGATGGAGTCTGCAGACACTTAATTTGCTTTTCCCATGGTTCACTTACAGCCTTTGTCTTGTGGGCATTGCAGGCTTTCAAATGAGGCACTGCCCTGCGTGCTCTGCCAGGAGCCATCTGGTGATTGGGAAGGCCAGTGAACTCATCAGCTCTGCTGGAGCTCCTGGCAGAGAGGTCTGAGAGCCTCATAGATGTTTTCAGTGAGGTTTACAGATCTTGTAGGCACAGCATCTCAGATGGCTACACAGTCAATTATGCCACTGTGCCTTGAAGTTGGGAAGTTTTGAGGTTATCAATCATAATCCTTCCCGTGCTCCTCTTGCCAGTGCCTGTTCCCTGAAGTGCTCAAAAGCTGTCAGTGACTGACACTGCTCAGGAAAATTATGGCAGGGTTAGGGGAAAGGGAGGATTGTCTGTTGCTCTGTGAGCCCTCCTTAGGGTGCTCAGCCCTCTGACTGTCAGCTGGTCAGGTCTCCAAGTGCCCACAAGATGACAGAGTGAAACTCCTCCCTTTCTCTCCCCATGCTGTGCTGAATTCCAGAGCAGTCTGAGAGAGCAAGGGAGCGAGGTCTGTGCCAATCTGCCGTGTTTGGCTCGCCTGGGACACCTCACACTTTTGCCATTTTTGGCCAGAAAATCTCTCTCGCTCAGACTCAGCTCTGTTCTAATTATACATTTTTGTTTTGGGAGCAGGGAGATTTTCATGGATTCCGACCCTGAGGATCGTACTGCCAGCTCCAGAGGGGTGGGAGTAGCAAATACACAGTGCTGCTGCACCTCCTCTCTTCTTCCTCTCCTCACTCTCTTCCCATCTTTTCCTGTAGCCTGTTTTCCTTCCCTCGAATATTTCACTCATTTCAAGTTTGTTCCTCTGAGATTTGTAGAAGACAGTGAAGGGTCTGAGAGATCCTACAGTGAGGACATAGACCTCTCTGAGTTGTCCACATCTGCATACTTACTGCCCAGCCATAGTTTTCAAAATCCCTATTCCATTCCACATTCACCCTTGGGAGCCAAGTAAATGTTTAGTGGAAGAGATGGGTCCAACCTGGAATCTCACCCATGGGTGGATTGTGCTGTCGTTATGCGACAGGTGTAAATAACATCTTGTTTTTGTCCCTGTGGTTTACAGCACTGGGAATGACAGAGACAGGGTTTGCTGTGAGCTGGGGGAGTGCAGCACGCTGCACTTAATGGAATGAGTCTGCTTTTCAGATTACTAACCCCTTAAGTGGGATCTGTACTTAAAAGGCACCCAGCAAGCGGGTGTGTGTGCGCATTGTGTATATAAAGTGCTTGAGATGCTGCTCTGAAAGCTTTGTGAACTGGCAGGCGCCCAGGCGTCGTCATCCTGCGTTTGCTGGCGGAGGCTGCTGCTCTCCCAAAGTTTATTCTTTGCTCGGGACCAGCCCAGTGGAATGTTTCTTGGAGCTGTTCAGTCTTGCTTGCACAATTTCAGCTGCTGTTTGGAGATACTCGGATGCCTTGGTTGTTCTCTGTGGGGTGGGCACTGTTGGCTGAAGGAACAAGTGAGAGGCTTAGCATGATGGGAAGGGGAGGAAGGAAGTGATGGGAGGTAGGAGAGAGACTCTGTGGTCCTGCTGCACAGAGGATGTTTGGCATCCTGTTGCTGAGGGCCGGGCTGGGGTTGTTCAGCTGTGATGATGCTTAGCTGTGGCATCCAATGGTCATGATGAAGAGATTCAGCAGGAGATCTTGAATGACCCCTAGTACAAATATAAAAATTAGGAAAATAGTTCTGGGAAGAGATGTTAAATGTGTGGGCCTAACTTTGTGTGTCTCTCCCTTCTATCTTGCAGCCACTGTATTCATCAGATACTGGAGAGTGTGAATCACATTCACCAGCATGATATCGTGCACAGGGACTTGAAGGTAATGTTTCCTCTGTGCTGTGGTCTGAGGAGAGCAGCCAGGGATCACTGGAAGAGGAAAGACAGGAATAATGTGTTGCCAGCTGGCAGGGTTTTTTTGGGTTTGTTTTTTTTTTTTACTTGAACTAGGATCAGGGGTTCTTGAAGCACCAATTTGCTTCTTCAGAGTTTTCTAGAGAGCTAGAGGGTGTGCTAGACTCCAAAGGAAGTTTTCAGTCTTTGTGAACCTTGCCAGCTCTCAGCCTCTCTGAGGCAGCTCCAGGATGGAGTAATTGTGAATCTTGGAGAGAAGTACACTTCCAGAAACTTGGGTAGAATTCATTATAATGAAGGACACTTTCCAGTTTGTGATTGAAGAGATCTCTAGAGACCCGGAGCAATCTTTGTTCAATCTGCCAGGATGAGTTTGTCTGCACAGAGCATGTGTATTTTTATTCTGCAGTGTTGCCAAACACATGCCACTGCGCTAGGGCAGAGATGTTCAACAAAATTTTTTTGTGTTATTTCTTTCTTCTCTCATCAGTAGAAGCACTTCTAATTTAAAACCAAAACTGCTGGCCAGTTAAAGACTGGATGAATCAATCATTTGGTGCATTATAATACATTGATAGCCCCTACACCTCTGCAGTGGAGTCACCTAAACTCCCCATACTGGGCAGCTGTTCTGGGAGCTGGGCAGGCTCCAGAATGAAGAGATTTGTGCAGGAAAGTCTGTGTGCCCTGGAGCCTTCTCTGTCTAAAGTGGGAATGGTGATGGTCACCAGCAGTCCAGTTAAATTAATGCAGGATGGCACCTGCTACTAGTGTAGGTTTGGGCTTATTAAACAATGTACAAAGGGGAGAGTAGAAAAATATTTTACAGAGAGCAAGGTAAAAGCACATTGCAAGCTTGGCTCCTCTGGTGTTTTGATCTAGTGGAGAGCCTTTGTGTTTCTGACAAACTCCCGTGCAACTCTTTTGACCTTCTGATTCACTAACCTGTGAAAAAATGTGGATCATCCACTGTGGACTGTGACTGCTTCTGATTAGACCCAACACCAGCTCCTGAGAAAGCGATATCCAAGAGGCACTACTGCCCAAAATTAGGGAGTCTATGAAAATCAATAATGTTTGCCAGGGCAGGAGAGGTTTTCCTTGTGTTCAAATATAATCTGGTTTCCTTCCAAAAATTTTGTTTGTAGGAAAGCGAGCAACTTGTTCAGAATTAATCAGCTGCTAGACACTCCCTGCTGTAGTTAATGTATTTCTTCTGTTGCTTTCTCTGATTGACTGAAACTGTCCAGGCCTGAGGAGTAACCATTCCTTTTAGCAATGAAAGTTCCTGTGCTTTTTATTTAATATTTAGCACCTTTCCAAAAGCTTGGCCTTCAGGGTCAAGCAGAGCCTGTAATAACTGCAGAGCGTGTTTCAAGTAAAGTTGTGTCTTTTGCACGTCACTCTCATAAGCCAGTCTTTTGGCTGACATGCTATTAAAGAATGTCAAATACTGAGCTGCCCATAGGGACTGTAAGAAATTAGGGAGTGCATTCACATTCTCACCAAAAAGCATGTGAAACCTGAGACAACCCATATGTTGGCAAACATGCACATGGATAAGTACAATTAGCCTTAAGGTGTTTGCTTCTAAAATAGAGCTACAAACTGCTTAAACTAGCACAAGTATGTCTTAAATATTGCTCTTTCTTAGTCAAGCTACGTCCAGGTGCGATCTGGACTTGGGAGGGATTTTGAGAAGATTTCATTGATCTTCTGCTTTGGGGTCTTGTTTATAGTGGTGAATTTCCATTAATGTAGCTTGATTACTACAATCTTTTCTTCTTGCCATATAGTGAAGAGCCAGTGGCATCCAAATGTATTGAGACCCAGCTGTCCTTCCTTCCACGCTGCTTATGGCAAGGACTGTGTTGAGGCAGGCTTTTCTCTCTTCATTTAAAGCAGAACTTTAAGGCAGATGAGTGAGCAAAGCATCTTGTGTCTGTCAAGCAGAACAGGGGTAACGAGTTGCTATGGAGTGAAAATAGTGAGCAGGCTGCAAAAAAGACCTTTATCAGATTTGTGAAACTGAGACAAGCTTCTGTTTCTGGATTTCCAGGCTTCCATCCTGCTCAGTTAAAAAATTCACTTGATATGCCTTGCACAAAAAATGAGAAGGGGATAGGATACTATCCACGTTTGACCTGCCTATTTTCAGGTTCATTTTCCTGCAAAGCCATAACAGCCATCACCTTAAAGGCTTTGGGGTTTCAAGGAGTTCCATGTAACTAGCTGCTATGGTGCTTCAGAGGAAGCTCCCAGTTCTCACTCCAGTTTTTGGAGTTACGTGAAGCCTGCTGTGAAGTCCTGTGCTGGAACACAACAGAATTATGGTTTGAGTGAGATCCATTCACGGTGGAAATGTGAGGGTCAAAAGTCTGTCTCCCTTTCCTGGCACATAGAAAAAGTGGCCTGGCTGCTTCTTGTGTAGGTGATGGCAGCAGTAGCAAGACAGAATATTTTATGCTGCTGTAAATGTGTAGCATGAAAAAATTGCTTACAAGAATACTTACTGCTGTGCTGCTTATGCCAGTTTGAGGCTGAGACTTTTTCTGTAAGGGATGAAAACTACTGCCTAGCCAGATGATGCCTTCCCACATTACAGCAGTGTGTTTGGCAGCCCTTATTAGCATCATATTTACTTTTTCAGTGCCTAGGGGACTGTCTAATGTTCAAGGGGAGAAACATCACTGCAGATCGTATCTCCGGCATTGTCCCTCCCTTCTCCTCTCCCTCCCCTTCCCCCTCCCCCCAGTTATCCTCTTTGAGGAGGGCAGAATCGAATTTTGGCTTAAGGGCTGCAGGAACTGTACTGCCAGTGCCCTCTGGTGTCAGCA
This sequence comes from Cisticola juncidis, assembly GCA_013400215.1. Taxonomy (NCBI): domain Eukaryota; kingdom Metazoa; phylum Chordata; class Aves; order Passeriformes; family Cisticolidae; genus Cisticola; species Cisticola juncidis. The sequence continues at coordinate 275,668 of VXBR01007332.1, read as the reverse complement.
TGTAATGTATGGGCTGGGTTGGAAGAGGCTCTGGCTCCCACAGAGGAGCCAGAGGATTTGTGTTAGACTTGACTATTTTCTGCCACTTCAGGTCAAGGCCATTCGTTGCTGTTGCTGTGTCTTCACCTGAATAGGTTTAATACCACATGCTAAATCCAGTCAGCAGGTGCAATTTAGTGATGTGGATACTAGGTGAGAGGTTTATCAAGGATGTCAGTCTTTCATTCTTACTCTCTTTTTTCTTTCTTCTCCTCAGCCTGAGAATTTACTACTAGCGAGTAAATGTAAGGGTGCTGCTGTCAAACTGGCTGACTTCGGACTGGCTATAGAAGTCCAGGGGGAGCAGCAGGCCTGGTTTGGTAAGACTGTTTGAGCTTTCCCAGCTTTGCTCCCCTGTTTCTGGTGGCTAGTTGAGTTGCATCCTCTCGAGCATTTTCTCTCAGCTCTTCCAGCACACTTCTCTGTATTTGGCTGTTTCTTTTTCAAGCATGACAGCCTTTGGGTCTTAGGCACAAAACTAGGTGCAATAGAGGAAAACCGATAAATAAAGACAGAAAAAATGGTTATGTGTTTCTCTGTTTTTCTTCAGTTTACAGTAGATGGTAGTGTCAGAGATGAATGCAGCTGCTAAGACCTAATCTGAACTTTCCTACTGCTCAGAAGTGTAGACATCTGGAATTTTGTGTGGTTGCTTTACAGAAATGCGTTTGACCTGGCCTTCCTCAGGCACATTTGGATCTGACCTTATCTTTGTTTAGCTAAAGCATAATTAGAAATGAGACATTTTCAGGCTAAAAATCAGCTCTGAGCCTCTGCAATGCTTCAGAGACTCTGGAAAAATGACTTTTCCTGGTCTCCCGATATCACTTGGCAATCTGATGTGTTCCATCTGTGTCTTGTGTTTTCAAACTCCAAGCCATTATATGTAACAGTGATATAAGACCTGGCATACAGGTTTGTGCCCAGCTGGTTGACATGGTCCCTCTTGTCTGTTTATCTTGCAATACGCAGGTACTGGATTCTGTCTGATTTTCTGCTTCATTTTGGGGGGTTTTGCCTCTTTTTGCTGATTTACCAAAAGGACAGCTCTAGCAAATATGAGATGAAGGGTGGGAGAGACAGGTTTTGGAATTTGTTAGTTACCACTAGTAGATTTTATGATATGGCAAGATCTCTTCTGCTTGGGTACTGTAAGTACTTCATGTCATCCATTTTCTGGCAGGGTTTGCTGGTACTCCAGGCTACCTCTCCCCTGAAGTCTTAAGGAAAGATCCTTATGGAAAACCAGTGGATATATGGGCATGTGGTAAGATTCTGACAAAATGTTTTACACTTAACCAACATCATTCCATGTAGAAGAGTGATTCCTTGTCGCCTGTTGCTGGGAGGGTGCACAGTGCTGCTTCTTACTGGGTGGAGACATGAAGGCACAATTGAGGATAAGTGCTCTGTGTGGATGGAAGGAGTACTGGAGCCTGAACTCATATGATTCTGGCTCCAAATCTTTTCCTCAGGCCATCTGTCAGATGTTTGAGACTCAAGACATAGGGCCTGTCTATGTTTTGAAGAGTCAGTTGTTTAGATAACTGTAGCACTTTCCTATTACACTAGCTATGTAGAAGATGAAATATTGAAGAGGGATGATTTTTTTAAAGAAGTTAGCGTAAATGTATCTGGGACTGATAAGTTTAAAGATCAATGATATCAGTGTTGCCTGACATGGACTAAGTGGTTCTCTGCAGGCCAGGAGTGTCAGCTTTGTCACTGTCATTTTTGTCCCAACACCATGCACAGTAAGCATCTAAAAACAGAGTCCTTCCTGAAACATCCCTTGCTGCCTAGGAACCCTAGGAGATGTGGCTTCATCTTACTCTGAGAGCAGCTGGGAGTTGTGGCTCACCAGCCATGGTAGCCAGAGGAGGGTAGAAGGACATGGTGCAGCTCGTTCTAGCTCCTGGCACTGCTGTTACAAGCTGAACAAGAACTGCCAGGGTGAGGTTCAGCAGATGACAGATTTGTACCGTGTTTTGCTATCTCAGAAGGCTAGATATGATGGCAAATGAAGATATTGAGCAATCCTTGCTTTGGGGACTGTCAAGAGGGAAAAAAGAGGGGCTAAAGGAATAAATGGCATATTGGCCTAACCATAGTGTGTCTGTGTCTCTCCCTCCCAGGAGTGATTCTGTACATATTACTAGTGGGGTACCCTCCCTTTTGGGATGAAGATCAGCACAAACTCTATCAGCAGATCAAAGCCGGAGCCTATGACGTAAGGGCACTTTCTTGCTGAGTACCTGCATGGGTGTAGAAGCCATCCAGAACATGGCACTGTCTTACCTGGTGTCCAGCAGCAGGGCAAGCCTCTGTGCAAAGTGACGTGTGGCACCTCGCTGTGTTCACTGCCTGGGACACAGCCCTGTGTGGGGCTGCTGAGGGGTGTGTGGGAGCAGCATGGTGTGCACTGGAACACTGACAATTGTTAGGGAAGTGCAGAGGGTGGGAAGTGGCATCTCCTAGTAATGCTCATGTGTGGTGGAGTAGAGGGAAGATAGAATGATGGAGCTTGTCTTTGTCAAGGCCTAATAAAAATATGGGGATGTATTCTGTAGAAAAACAGCTTAAATTATGGTCTTTACTCCTGTGTGCCATAGTCCATGGACAGCATGGAGGCCAGTGAGAGAAGACTGAATGGTGGGGACCATTGGAGGGGTGGCTTTGTGGTGGGTATCAGCATGGTGGATTGGGTTGGAGGCTCTGGTAAAAAGCCTAGCAGATCATGGAACACTTCTTAGAGCATGGTAAAACTGAGATGTAAAAATTGCATGAAAGAGGAATGGCAAGGAGGTTAGTACTGAGGGAAGCAAAGGTGGAATGAAATGTAGTTTGGGTACCACAGTTTTAATCTTTGACATAGATTCTTCCATGTAAGGAGAGGCTTGAGTGGGAAGAAGGAAATCCTGGAAATCCCAGCTCAAAGCCTGTGGGCATGAATATCAAGAGGAAGTTGGGGAATTCATTTTTTAGGCTGTCTTGTGGTTTGTATTAAACAAAAATAAAACTCCAGAAGGTGAGGGTTCTGCTGGACTCCATCTGTTGGTTGTCTCCCAGCTCCTGTGCTTGACACCATGAGAGCAACTGTACTGGTGAGAACAAAGGCCTGCCTGTGTCCTGGCTCAGTGGCTTCCTCAGTGAAAGCAAAGTGATGTTTTTGTACCTGCTAGCCTTAAATGGACTCATGTTCTTCTCTTGCCTTGCTGCCCCTCTAGTGTTTGTGTTGTTATTTGAAGTGTTTTTGCACTAATTATATCAATGGGGATGTTCAAAGCACTTAGGGATAAATACCTCTTTCTGTAAGTCATGAAGAGTGAAGTGCTTGATCCCTCCTTATCTGTCTGTCGGTTTTGAATTCTTATCTGTAGTGAACAAATTTCCGTAGATTCTTCCCTCACTTTGCCTGCTACAAAACGGCTTCATTTTACTGATGCACCTGCCCCTCTTGCTCTTACCCAGCACCAAGGGGCCTGTATGCACAGGACCAGTCTGTTGCTCTCCCTTGACCAGACAGGAAATGGCAACAGTGAAAACAGTGATTTTTTTTTTTCACTTTGTGCAGCTGGGTAGGGGTTTTGCAAGACATTATCATGAATATTTCAGAGTTCAGGAGTGCAGAAAGTGTCCTTGCTTGAGACTTCAGTATCATTGTTTTTGAGTATCCTCTTGCAATGTTTGCAGAACAAATTGTATAATGCCTTAGTGATGCCTGCAAATGCAGAAATGAGATTATATGCAAATCAAATACAGCAGGTGTGTTGTTATGACCCAACCGAGTAAAGCGATAAAAAAGCATGAGAAAAAAAGATTAATTAAACTTTTTCTAAATTATGTGGTATTGTAAGGAAATGTTTTCAGGATAAATCCATTTTTTCTCCCACTTAAAGACAGGGAGCTTTACCCCCAGTATATCTGTGTTCTGAAGTTCACCTGTATTTGTACAGTAGATTCATAGGATTTAATCTCAGCATGCTGTCATCCATACCCCATGCAGGTCTCTATGTAAATATCTCATCTTCATCATTACTGGAATTAGAGCAGAAGGCAGTTAACCTCTCATGGACGATCAGTAGCTGAAATAGTTAGAATTCTTTTCATTGTTTTCGTGCTTCTGTATTCCCATCTGCTGTTACATCTCTCTTGCTCCCCAAGTAGTGATCTTGGTATGGTAGGTGGTTGCTAACAACTTGCTGGTGGGTTGCTACACCTAAATGACTGGTATTATTCCAGGATATTGTGTTTTATGGTGGGAAAAGTGTACCTGATGATGGGATGTTCTCTGTTAGTGGGTTTTGCTTTCATGCAGTTTTGCTGTAGTTAACTGTTTGTGATTTTTCCATAAGATGTTAGGGCTTTTAGCATGCTGGAGAAAGAGACAGATGGGGTAAAAAATGATAGTGCCTGTGTTGTTCATGCAAGAACTCAGTTTAAAAGATCTGTGGCTTTACTTTTTTAACTGTTGAGTGTGAAAGAAATTCAAAGGTCTGAGTGATTCTTAAAAGGCTTTTAAACTCTCAATCTTCTTACTTATGTCTGGTGAATGGTACAGGTGTGTCCTGCTGTCTGGTACCATTCATTTGCTGGATTCTGGATGATTTTTGTTCAGTATGGGTTTTCACAAAAATTGGTGGGTTTTGCAAATGTGTTTGCCCTGGTATCAAAAGGGCAAAGGCTAGAATTTAGCTCTGTGGCAGAGGAGAATCTCTTCTGCTGGTACAACTTCTACTGAGTTCATCATCTGTTCCTTCTTCCTCTTTTAGTTCCCATCACCTGAGTGGGACACTGTGACTCCCGAGGCCAAGAATTTGATCAACCAGATGCTGACGATAAACCCAGCAAAGCGCATCACTGCTGATCAGGCTCTCAAACACCCATGGGTTTGTGTAAGTGTCCTCCTTATTACAGGCTGATTTGTGGCTCACCTCGAAAAGACATGGCAGGAAGACTTGAAGGACTCAGTATATTTCAAATATTTCAGATTATGATTTTATTTTTTTTTGGATACTGACTTTCAACAAGCCAATTTTGTCATGCTGTGGTGTTTTTATTATCACAAGTAGTAAAAAAAAATTCCCTTGCTCTTTTAGAATTTTGTCAGTGTCCATAGATTCTGGTTTTTTCCCACATCTTGTCCAATCCATAGCACCCCAAAATGTCAAATGAAGTTTGGTATCAGACAAAAATTTTAGGACCATTTTGGTCTTCATCTCTGCTTCAGTTTATAGCATAGCATCTTCGCAATGTCTGGGACATTTCTGCTATGCTGCAGCTTAACTGGCTGTAAAATTGAAAACAGAAAAAAAATTTTTTGCTGTTCTGTGTATGTAGTTTCTGCCTTGCCAGACCTCACACATAAGTATTTTTCATCTTCTGCAAAGTTGGCAAGCAAATCCCAGAACACAGCTGGGTGTGGGTAATACCACAGCATACTTCTGGGATGGGTTTAGTGAGTTCCTTTGCTCATTTGTTCTTGAGAAACTCTGGTGGTGGTGTCTTTATACCACAAATCAACAGATAGCAATTTAAAGTTACTTATGTTAACATCTGTCTAACAGAACTGTAAAATGATGCAGATTCCTTGGAAGTCAAAACTTCACACTAGCTGAGACTGCATCTCTTTTTTTTTTTCCTCCTTACATGCTTGTAATCAATTGCAGTTCCTGTGTATTATTTTGTCCCAATGCCTGCAGTCAAAGTTGTATCATGATAGCTCACTCCTTGTGGCAACTTTCCTTCTCTGAGCTAGGCTGATTTCACTGCCCAGCCATGTCAGCCTCTCACTGAAACTGCCTCCTGTGAGTCTGTTATTTCCCTTTGCTTTGCAGTCCCTGTGTGCACAACATGTTTCCTTTCTGGATATGTATGGCTCCTGGAAAGTAAATGTTGTAGTAAATCTAAAAAAGTTTATTTGAGACCCTGAGGGCATTATCATCACTAACTGCTGAAGTGTGTGCCCTGACTCTTGTAAGGGCACATGGAACAGCTGGGCATCACCGTCCCTCCCGAAGCAGCTGGAGGAGCAGTGACCACCAGAGCTGTTGGAGGACACTTTGGCCACATTCTCCCCATACACTGCCATGTGTCCTGCAGTAGGTGACCAGTTGTGACAATAGGATCAAAGCAGAGACTTCCCATGAAACTAGCTGAATATAGGCACAGTTTACAGTTGTTTTAGGGATTGCAGAATTTTTTCCAAGCAAGAGAAAGTTAGTAGAGACTTTGTTCACATTCATCTCTCAGGTTAGAAATTCACCCACTATCCTCATAAAGGAAGTTCAGGCTTGTGGTTCTATGCAAGAGCATTAGTCATTGGCTTCCTCATGTGCTCTAAATGCTTGGCAGTATCAGTCTCTGATTTCCTCTCGTGGTTTTAATGGCTCTAACACTTCTGGGAAGTTGTCTTTTTGCAGTTAATGGGATCCCAATCTGCTGTGGATAGCAGATGTGCTTCACCGCATCGAGATTATGCTCACTTTTTTTTGTTGGTACAATAGAAATACATGATCTTTTCTGTTACATGCTGACAATCTGTTTCTGCAGTACTAATACAAAGATGCCAAGGCCTCTGCTAGTCAGCCTCTTACATTCAGGGGGTTGCCATGTCCATGGCTGCTGCTCACAAGTAGTCCCTTACTGCTTGAAATTCCTCTTTCAAGCTGTAACTAATGGAGCCTAGGTCTTTTCCGTAGTGCCTCTAACTGGGTTCTCCATGGGTTTGCTTGTTCCTTTCACTTTGTCTTCACACTGTCTTAAATTTTACATGTTCCTGAAAGGCAGGGAGCACTGATTCTCACATGTACCTTGATCATAGATTTCTTGGGTGCAGTCCTCTCATAGCCCACCTTGATTTAATGTGTCTTGATGCAGGTTCTCAGATTATGAAGCATTTGCAGTGTTTTGCAGCCATGCAGTGGTGAGAGGCTGAACATCTTGATTGTGTGCAAGTGGAATGAACTTCCCTGCCTGATTTGGCATGGGTGTGTTCTTGATCTTCTGCTGTTCCTGTTTTCCAGCAACGATCCACTGTCGCATCGATGATGCACCGGCAGGAGACTGTGGAATGCTTGAGAAAGTTCAATGCTAGAAGGAAGTTAAAGGTAAGTATGCCTTAATTTGCCTTAAGTTTGTTTTTAGTACATTTTTCATGACTAGCATAGTGTTAGGGAAGTCCCTTATGTGATCCTCCAGTACAGGGCACTGAAGCAGTGTACTGAGGAGCTGGGTAGTTTCTTTCTCCAAGATCTAAGCTCCCCCATGTCTCCTCTGCTACACAGTCACCCCTTCTACTTTCTGCCAGTGAGTTGAAACAGAGCAGTTACTTCTGGGACTTTTAGTTCTCAGTGCTCTGCACCTTCCAGTACCAATGGTACCAGTTGCCTGCAGCTAGGTCAAAGCCTGTGGCCTGTGCACAAAGCAACTCTCTGCTGTGTGAAACCCAGCTGTGTGTTTAATTCTTAGAGGTATTTGGATTTCCTAGCTACCCTGCCTGGCATCTGGCTGCTGCTCTGGAAAGGCAGGGCTGTGAGTGGTCCCGTGCCAGGCCTGCCAGCCACACGTGGGACTCCTGGGCACACTGGGGTCCTTCAGGGTAGCAGTGGGTATAGCTCTGCATTGGAACTGGGGCACTGTGTTCTCCGTGGGTCAGCCCAGCCCCTTGCTCCAATGGCACTTTCTGTTATCCCTGCTTTGTCTTCCCCACAGGGCGCAATCCTCACAACGATGCTTGTGTCCCGGAATTTCTCAGGTAAGTTCAAGTTCCCATCCCTTCCTTGGTTTTGTTTTGTGTGAGTGAGCTGGAGAATATTTCAACCATTTTCGGGTTAAGTAGGAGAGGAGGAAACATTCTTTCACTTCATCAGGTGTAATGTTGATCACTTTACCTGAGCTGGTGACCAGTGTGAAATAGGAAATTATTTGTTTGGAGAGGAGCACACGGTATTGTAGTCTGGTACAAAACAGAAGTCAGCCTTCAGAGTCATCTCATGATATTTTATTGGCAAATACTTGTGAGAAATTCTAGCTGGTATCATTAGCTTTCCCATCATAAACCAGGAGTGAGGAGCTCTTATTAGGTAGGAGTGTTTCCTTTAGACCTGAGGCAGGGACGGGGAAGTAATATTGGAGAGAAGAGGGACAGGAGCTATTTGGATATTGTATTACTTTGACTCATCAAAAATGGGTCTGAAGTGCCTCAGCTTTTAGTTTTCCTTCTTGGAGTCTCAGAAGTGGTTTTCATCCTTTTAAATTTAATAGCTGGTAGTCTGGCTCCCACCCAACTGCATTACGTAGTGCATTTACTGAAAATGCAAATCTCAACGTGTAAATCCACACTTTTTGGAAGATTATTGTCTTGGCTCGGCACACCTAGGTGACGCAGTCTTATTTGTGTTCATCTTCATTTGGGTAGAAAACCTCTATTTGTAAGTGCTTTTGGTTTATGGGTTCTTTGTTTTCTTTACCCTCTTTGCAATTTTCTTTCTCTTTTAAAGGAGCAATCACTGAATGCATGAGTCAGATTTGTATTGCACCTGACTACAGCTGCTTTCCAGTGGAAGTCTGCTGTATGGATTATGTCATGATAGAAGTGTTTTAATTTCATCTGGCCATTTACTTATGGTGGATACCAATACTTACATCCTGGATGTTGTTACAATAAACTTGTAATTGGAATGAAAACCTCTGTGAAATGATCATCCCAGCACAGAGTGCACATTCATGCACACATTCTTCTGTGAACTCAAGGCAGCATTTTTAACCTTCTGTGTGGTGATACACAAAAAAAATTATGTGAAACCATGCTACAATTAAGGGTCAGCAACATTCAAACCTTTTTTTTTTTTCCCCTTCCTTTCAGGTAGACCTGTGCCAATATGTCAGCATTACTTGCAGCTACAGCAATTTCTTTTAACTGCATTTCTCATAGTTTAGCCTTTAAAGGACAGTGATTTTCTCCATTCATCTGTCCCACAATTGTGCTATTACAGGACTTAAAAATTTTATACTGTTGTCTGAGATTGATTCTGAAATAACTGTTTGAGGAGCTGTGGCACAATGGCAGGACTTCTGCTGGGCTGTACAGAGCTAAACGTTTTCTTGGGGCTTCTGCTGGTGTGAACTGGTTTTGTTCTATTTACACAGCTCACCTTTATTTAGCTTAATTGATGATTCTGAAATAGACAGGGGTTTTATTCTTTTTTTTAATAAGCAGAAGTTTTAGATTAATTTTTAGTCTGCAAATGTCACTTCTAATGAAGCTGCAGAAGTGCTTGGGTAAGAAAATCTCTTACACCTAAGACTTTGACTGCATCAAATGCCAGAGAGAATGGTTCTCCTTAATGGTGTGTGACCTATACATCCACTTAATCCCTGAGCTAGTACTGAGGAGGAAAAAGCTTGCTCTACTCATTCTTCTCTGTGTCAAGGGCTGAAGCTGCTGGCTCCACTTCAGTTAACAGCTGAAGAAAAGGAAATCCTAGGAGGCTCTATAGTGAGTGCAGGGTTTGCAGTGTCACTGATTTCTGCTTTGAATATAAACTGTGATTCCAAGTATGAGACACTCAGAAAAACTGTCAAGAGAGAGATGTTAGAAATTTAGATGCAAAGCCTCTGTCGAGAGCCACAATTCCTTATGTTTTTATGTGGTTTTAGAAGGGTGAGATCATCTATTCCTGTTTTCTTTGCAGTGCAATATGAGCTTGACTTTTTTAAAATTGTAATTATTTTTTAATTTACTTAGGTTTTCTAGTTGGCTGCAGTTGAAGTAGATTCATTTGTTGGAATTAAAGAATAAATGCGTGCTGACTGAAAGTAATAAGTTTAAAAGTTTGTGTGGGAACTTTGGGTAGAACTCAGACTTTTCTTACCATGACAGGAATCTAACTGCCCTTGAAGAGTTCTGCAATAATATTTGTTTCTTTCCCTAAAGCTCTTAAGGGTTTTTATTTTCTCAGATTGAGTAACACTATTTTGTGGGTTTTTAGAAGTCCCATTCCCGGCAGACAGGGAACTAGATTTATGGAGAGAGAAGCTTCTTCCTGCCTGGGGGTGAGATTTCCTAAAAACTTCTTTCACACATGTGTTGAACAAAGAGGAAAATGAAGGCTCATGTGACCCCAGTATCAATTAATTAGGCACGATGGTACTATCTACAGGAAATATGAGAAGGCTCCTTTAATCTTCTTGTCATTACTATCTCCTGTGTCACATTTTGTAATAGGGAGTTCCTTGTCTGTGTAGACCTGTGACAAATCGTATTCCCAAAGAATCTGTAGCAGTACTCTCTCTCTTTTTAGCCCATCAAAAATTCTTGCTTTTTACAAAGAAAAAAAAAAATCTGTTCTTTTGTGAGTAATTTGTTGCTCGCTCTATGCCTTGTACCCCAGGCCAGTAAACTTAAAGGATATCTGGTTTCTTTCCCCAGTTATGATATATTCAGCCATGTAATATTGGCTGTTTGTGGTTCTTTTTAGAAGACTGCATCTCTGGCCAGCTGTAGGCTATTTATTAAAAGCAGGTACAGTTGCACTCCTTTCAGTGTGAGTTAGGAAGTTGAAAACTGGTTCCAGTAAGGGATTTCTAGCTTCTCTCACACTCTGGTAGGTGTTAATTCACCTGCAAGAGTGAGACGTGCAATGTAAGTTTTGCTGTAGGATTCTTGGAGTCACTCATTGGATTACTTGGGTGTTCACTTGGGGCTTTGGATATTCAGATGATCCACACAAACACTGATCTGATCTGCATTCACTTACAGAAGTGCAGTCAAGGAAATCAACTGATTAGGTCATACACAAGAAACTCCTAAATCATCTTCTGAGATGATTACTAGAAGAGAGTTGGCAAGGTTTTTAGAGATTCCTGCAATAAGGGTGCCTGGACTCATTTGTATAGGTAAACCTCTGTAAATAAGCTTGCTATGAACTGAGTGAAAGGATGGAAAGAAACTGGTTTTCATCTTAGGAGCAGCCATCTTCACAAAATGCTGAGAAGTGGCTTTTCTCCATAAGCTGATTTTTATGCACAACTTACTAGTGGCCTATGTGAAATTCTTAGTACTGTTTCCCTAAGTGGATTGCAACTATTAATTTAGGGAGCTGTTCAACAAGCTTCCACACTGTGAAATTCACTTCTATCAAGTAGTTCAGCACAGGTCCTGTGTTCAAAATAGATCCTAAGGCAGACATTGCAGGTAATTGGGCCTTATGCCTGAAACATCTATTTTTAACTGATGCTGAGCTTTTTTCTGGGTTATTGTCACTGCTTGCTCAAGTCAGTTTTGTGAGGGAAATGTTGTGGCAGAGTGTGACAGTAAGTGGAATTTGTTACATGTCTCTACAGATCCTTATTAACACTCCAATGTGCAGGTTTGGGTTTTTGACTGGAGAGGTGAGGTTGAGAGAGGCTGGAGGCAGATTCAATGAGCAGAGTTCTTTCTAACTAAGTAAAGAAGGCCCAAATATGCCTCTGCATATGTAGTATAATCTGTACAGAGGCATTTTTAGCTGACTAATGAGCAAGAAGGAGGAAATAATACAAATACTGAAGTGGTACTGAAATATTTTGCTGTCTTGTTATACCTCCCTTCCAGAAGTGTGAAATTGAATTTTTGCTATTTTGTGTGTATGTGCATACACATATATATTTATACTCAGGTTGAAATGTGAGTTCTTTTCATTAACTGAAATGAGTAATGTATGTGAAGTTTTTACTGTGTTACATTAGGTAGATATTGATTCAGAAATTTGTATTTGTGGTAGAAATCCAAAGGTTTGAAAATATGGAGGGGGGAAATGTAATTAAGGTATTTGTAGAGCTTTGACTAATTAAGTGTAACATCACTGGAAATCACATTTCCCAAGCAAAAGATGAAGTCACATTTAATGAAAAATTAGGGTTTTTTAAGTGTTTGCTCTGTATCTACTAAATCTCTTAAGTTTTAGTGAATGGTGCTCAACTACTCCAGTGTAGAGCTGCCAAGGTAGTGGATTTCAGTTAGTGACTCCCATTTGCAACTTCCTAGAGTGATACAGATTTCATGTCTGCATTTAAGTGTTCATCACTATAGCCAGAGAGTCTAATTTATCATCAAAGGTGGGTGTAATAGAATAATCTCTTCTACCTCTATGTTCCTCTCTCTAGAGTTCAGGAAAGCTCTGTGAATACTTAAATTGTGGTGTTTGTTTAATAAATGGATATTGTTTAAGTTACACTGCATTCAGGCGCATTGTGCATGATGGTGGCCAGAGGTGCCTCTTGTGACTCTGCACTGACTGTTGGTTCCTTTGTGGTGACCCCAGAAGTGACATTGAGTTGAGAAGTAGTTAATACACCTTTCTTTGAACTGAGAATGTGAGAATGATAAGCTGCTGTTCTGTGTCATTGGGAAGTCTGTGTTGGTGTGATACAATTTTTATTTTACCAAGCCTCAGTAAAGTCCAGAATTCTTAAGGTATAAATGCTTGTGTTTAGAAACCAGAACTTGGCTTGTTTGTTAGATTAGCATCATAAGACAGAAGCAGTCTCAATGTTCTTCCTGCATCCCAAAAAAGAACTCTCTGGAAAATTCACTGAAGTGAGAAATGTAGCTTTGTTTTGGCAGCTGAGGACAGGGCAAGCCCAGGGCCAGGCTGGATGGAGGGTTGCTCTCTCTGGAAGAGGAGCAGTGGGGCTGGCAGGGAGAAAGGCACTATCCATGGCTGTGTTTGGAGTATTTCCTCCTCAGTCCCCCCTTGGCTCTGGTACATCCACAGTGTCTGGTGTTTATTGCTGATGAGTTCAGCATTAGGCATTTGTGCTTCTGCCAGGAGCGTGGTCCAGAGCCTAGAGTTTACTGTGGAGGCTAAAACTGGGAAATGTGGGAAGAGCGAGGTGTATGCACAGGAGAGGCCTTTTGTGTTCCCCTTCAGAGATTAACTGAAGAGTGTCTTGTTAAGCCAGGAATAGAGCTGTGGTTCTAAATTACTGGGTTATCAGCATGTGCATTGGTGTTTCTTTATTCTAGAACTTCTAGAAGTTAAGAGGAGAGGGAGTTTAATCCCTTTAACATGTAGAGGAAATGGGAAAGACAGGAAAAAACTAATACTAGCATCTCATGCCTGGAAAACCATAGCGCATTGGTACAAGACCATTTCAGGAATAGTAAAGAATCTGCCTGCATTATTCTTTGGATTTTTCCCCTTCTGTTGTCTCTTTGCTAATCTGCCTGTCTTCTGGAAGGACTTTTGTTATAGGAGGTCCGGTCTGTTGCTTGTGCAGGAATTTCTCTTGCATCCTCCTTTATTTCTGTCTTGTAACTTGTCCAGGTTGATCAGTGGGTAGACCTGCATGCATCCCTGTTGTCTGAGGTGTCTGAGTCATCTTTGTGTGTAAATGCATTCCATGGGCTCTCCAGCTGCCTTTATCAGGCACAGTGTGTGTGATCCATGAGCCAAGCACAGCACAGACCGAGTCTCTCTCTGCAGCACTGGGCTGCTGTCAGGCCTGTGGCAGAGCAGTGTGTGCCCTGCAGAGGCACCAGCAGGGAGGGGGCTGGATGGGCAAGCTGCACCAGGGAACACAGATCAGCACTACAGCATGCTGGGCTGCATAGAGGGACCCTCAGCTGAATTTGCTTTAGTGTTGTGAAACATGATTTTAGCTGTCTTCTGTCCACAAAGACAAATGTGAACTTGTGGGAAAACTGCAGAAAGTGTGAAAAATGTTAGTTCCCTGCTTGTTTCTCAGATGTTCCCAGAACATATGGTGGTACTATCTTGCTTCTCTGATGGTGGTTTTGGTTTGTTTTTCGGGTTTTTTTTTTCTTTTTCACTTCAAGGATGTCCCATTTGGCATATTTGTTAAGTTGCAGAATCCTTTACTTCTTCTGAAGTGTTGTGAGGCCGTAACAGTTTCTTGTTTTCAGCAGCTGTTGTGTGAGATGCCATGATGCATATGTGGTATGAGTGCTGGACCCTTTTGGACCCCATAGTCACATTGTTCTCCTTCTCACTTGCATGTGGAATCAAGCTAGCCTTTGTCATGCCTCGAAGGGGGCAAGAACTTATTTGTCTTGCAGTCTTGCAATGCTTTAAAATGTGTACACTCAGAAAAGAGAATGTTGCAGAGCAGATGAGTTACTTTGCCCACCTTCATGTGTGCACACTGGAACACTGTGTTTTGACAAATCACATTCAGAAAACTTCTGCATGAAATTCTTTCAATGTTCTTGGTTTCTGAGAGCTGCAATGAAAACACGATTGTAATCTAGCTTTATACTTGAATTAGAGAACAGAATTAGGAAACCAGTTCAAAGATTCTAGTAAGCTTATAGGGGGTGCCACCTCTTTGTTGGGAGGAGATGCTGTAGTCATTTGCACCAACTCAGCTAATATGGTGTAGTTAATCCATGTCTGCAGGGTCTTGTAGGGAGGGCAGGGTGAAAGATGTGATTGACATAAAATTTGAACAGTTGCTTAGCTATTGCAAAAACCTTTTTTGCCTAGTGTTGCTGCTTCTAGAGAGACTGAGCACTGTGCAAATTGGTCACTATGTCTTTGGGAATGGAACATTTCAACAGTCATGTGAGCATTGCCTTTTCTCTAGGCCTCATCTTTGCTGCACCTTCACCCCAGGTGCCCAAACCCATGAGCTCCCCAGCAGCTTCTTAGGAGAGCTATTGCATGTGTTGGTACAGTAGTTACCTTGCATGCTGTTTATAGAAGTTGACAGAACTAAATGCATTCTTCGTAAGCAGACAAGAACTGGTTTGTATCTGTTGAAGCTGTAGATGGGCTCTTGCTGTTGACAGTCATTGTTAATGTACCACCTTGCTGCAATAGATGGAGCAGCTCCTTCCTCACTCCCAAGTGTGCCTTCTGCCAGGCATTTGTTGTGGGCTGTGTGTGCTTATCATTCTCTCCGTTTCATTGTAGTGCCAGTTGTTCAACCTGAGCACAGCACAGCATCTTTCTCTTTCAGTGAAGAAATTCAGCCTAGTTCCCTGTCTCTTTTGCCATTCTTCCTTTTTTAACAGTTTTCAGATGCACTTTTTCGGTCGTCCCCTTCTTTTAGCTATCCAGCTATCCCCAAAGAAACTGTGAATAACAGTAAACAGAAACTTCTGTGTTATCAGCACCCCCTTTATAAACCATGTCTGTTATGTGAACTGCTGCACTTACAGATGCAGCCTTTATCCTGTTGCAAAAATCAGACAGGTTTCTTAAGCTTTTCCCCCTATAACCGCTGGCACTTCTGGGTGAGGTCGCAGTGTGTGAGTGGAGGATTGACATAGAAGCTCTAAATTGCCTTTTCAGACTTTTCTTCTTGAGGTGGTGGAAGTGGTAATATTTTACCTGAACATGTGAGCAATAGATAGGATAGATGACCCTCTGCTATCAGGATGAATTTGATGAGTGACTTGTCCTGTTTTCCAGGTCTCTTGCTGCTAGAGAGGGATTAGCAGGATGGTTGTCCTCCTGAAGTTTCGTGCATTTTTGAGGGAAGTGGGGGGAAGAGAGAGAGAGAAAGTCTTAAAACCAAATTCTGACCTACTTCTGCTTCTCTCCACAGCTGCCAAAAGCCTGCTGAACAAGAAGTCAGATGGAGTGAAGGTAAGTTCTTGCCTTGCCATTTCACTGTCTCTCTCACCATCTGATCAGAAGGCAGCCACTCTTTCTGGTGCCTGTCCCCTTCCAGGGTAAAACCACATCCCTGTCCTGTAGCTGGGATTGTTATAATCAGTGTCTTGTTTGAAACCCTGGGTGGGATCTTGGTGTTCCTTACACGCATAACTAGCTAAGTGCACTGTTGCAGCAGCAGGAGTTCCTTTTCCACTTTCTGTGATGTGTGGAGAACTGGTCAGCACTGGATTAGAAAGACCAAGGACTTGCTCGGTTGTGCACATGCCTCTGACTAGTCTGTTCTGTTCAGTGTTTCTGACTGTGAAAATTGTACAGAGCAATTGTGAGTGACTGATGATAAGCCCAGCAGACCCCATGGGAGTTTCTTGGTCTACTCACTTGGACAGATGCTGGGAAGAAGGGTGGGGAAGGAGGAGCCCCCAAATGTTCATGTTTGGACAGAGCAGAAACTGAGGAGTGTGTTAAAAGTTCAGTTCATGTGCCTGAAATCGAGGCACTCTCCTGTTCCCTTCTGAAGGGAATTATTTTTCCCCACTTCAATGTCACTCTTTGCGTTGCATGGTCATCGTTTATTTCTGGAGGTCACACAAGCCCTTGCCAAGGCTCTGTTGTTGCAGGCAGCAGCCCTTTACCATCTGAAACTGGAGAAGAGACAATTATAGGCTACAGCATGGTCCTCCCCTAACTGTTCTGAAGGATAATTGTCCTCCACATGGAAAAGAAGAGTTGGGTTTATTTGCTTGCATTTTCCTTTGAAGTCCAAACCTTTCTCCACAGCTGTTAGGTGGAACAGTTCATCTCCTGGTTAGCACTGTGGGCAGTCTTCATTCTCCCCGTGCTGGGGGGCTGACACTCACACTGTAGGGCCAGCACACTTGTTCTCTCCTGCTCTCTGAGCCCTTTTGCATTTTAATGAGGCTTTGTTCCCAGAGGGCTCACAGTACAAGCAGGCTGCTGGAAAAGAGGTGTTTTCAGAAAAGTTGTGTTTGTTTTGGGGACTGCTCTAATACAACATTATAATAAAATATACATGCATTCTTATAGTTCTGCAGTATTCTGCCCTATTGACATCCATGTTTTGGGGTTTGTTTATTTCTTGATCAAAATGCTCTGTTAAAATGCTGTTCCTGCCCTAGGATTCTTGTCTTTGAAGTGTGCCTGCAAGAGTGAGCTTTTGGCCATTGCACCAGCCTGCCTCTTGTACAGACATGCATTGAACACATGCACACTAATACAGCAAGTGTGTTTGAGTTGTTGCATCTGTTGATATTTAACACACTACAGTAGAATTCCAGTGGCATAAGAATGGATTATCCCAAATGTTGTGAAATGAGAACCAACAGGTGCTTGCTTTAAAATCCCAACGAGGCAGGGGAGGAGTAATTGGAAAACCAGCAGATATCAGCATGTCTACATAGTTTTGTTACCTGTATAGAGAAAAAAATTATTTTCTTCTTAGGATTCTTGATTTCTAATAAGCTTTCAGGGAGTGTCACATCTTGGGTTAAAATACTCAAAAAAAATGGGCGAAGGTTGTACATGTAAATCTTGAGGCACAACTTCCTGGTAATGCAGTTACAAGGAGAGCCTGTAGGTTAGAACCTTCCAGCTCCATAGAGAGCTTGGTGTTTGGTTCATGGAGTACATTGTATCTTCTTCTGTGAAAAGGATAATTCTGGATTTACTTTTCTTCAGCCCTCTGCAGTATGAGTTGTTCCTTGTGTGTGTAATTGAATACTTGGATAAAGGGGAAGGTGCATTAGAGAGCACAGCATTCTCTGTTCATGGTGAGTGAGCGTGTCCTCTGGAAACTGCTGCTTCTGCAGGACTGGGGACCTGCAGTCTAGAGTCTGCATGCAGCTTCCTTGCTCCAGATTGTTCCAGCAGAGTGGCTTTGCAGTGTGAACCCCAGTGTTGTCCCTGAGGTGCATTGCTCATGTTCACCCTGGGCTGAGGATCCCCAGGAGAGGTGTTTAAGCTTCCCATTTTCCCGAAATGGTGTCTATCTTCAGGTCTGGATTTTGAGTCCTCATTTCTGTAAGTGTTAAAACTCAGAAATAAATAATGTATTTCTTACTAAAGCTCCTGTTCTGAGTTACTCTTCTGCTCAGTAATACAGACTTTTAAAAGTACAAGTTGTTTCCCCCCAGTGCTAAGGCTGGAAAAGATAGAGAGTGCGTAATGGTCTCTGTGTGTTTGTAGGACATCCTTAACACTTCTGTTGTAGGATTTCTGTGTCTACATGCTTATCTCTTTCCTTGACCTACTGTAATGGGTGCTGCATCCCATCAGAAGTGTAGACTTTCACCATGTCCATTTGCTAGTTGGAGCAGTACTGGCCGTTGGTTACTGGAGACAGTCTTTGTGCTGGTCACTGTCTGGTTGGTGGCCTCACCACTGTGACCAGCATACTTGTCATGTGTTGCTCCTTATGCAGGAAATTTGTAATTTTAGCTCCACTCACTTTCTCACCCTGTACAGTTCTGACAAACAACTTGTGGCAGTGTCTGGTTGAGGTAAGAGCATCTGGTCTTGTGGCAAACGATTTTCTGGCCATTGCAGCAGTGCAGAGCACAACAAATACCATGGCTTGAACACCAACCAGATTTTCAGCTTTGTGGTATCCTTTTCACTCCCACTTCCTATATAAATTATTCTACATCAGATGTAGGTTTAGATCAAGCACTGCATGCTGTAGTTTTAACTGTAGTCTGCTGCTGACCACATGCCATCTGGTTAGGCTGTTTCTCATGTTTCCTTCAGATAAGAAGACTGGTTTGAATGTTGAGTTTTCTGTTTGTTTGTCTCTTACAACCTTCTTGGAAATCAACTCTTTATGGAGATTTGAGAGAGAATATGTTTTAGTTTGTTCATGGTTTTTATCTGATCCAGGGTGACTATGCACCATAAGATTGTTGTCACAGATATCCACAAAGTAGATAAGAATGGAAAGAGTAATTCTTGCACAAATAGACTATTACACTAGTGTGAAACTTAATGGCTTTAAGAAAAAAACACCACCGGTTTGTGTTAATTCACTTTCTGTTCAAGGTAACTTTCCCCCTTTTTTTTTTTGGCTGGTATTCAGAGATGTCTGTGCTAGAATTTGCATTGTTTGACAAAGAATGTAGGAATTCCTATTACATAGTATTACACAAGCTTGAGTGAGACATATACACCTTTCTCATGCTTTATTCTCAATAACTTCATAAAAATGCCTGTTGGTGAATTTCTGATGCAAGGTACAGCATGTACTTGCTGGCAGCATAAAGGAGAGACAAATGATTTAGTAGTTGTATGCGGTGATATGAGCATCTAGCATGAGTTGTGTTGAGCTGATACTTAAAATAAAGGCACAATTTTTGTTGCCCTAGCAGCAGGCTCACACCCTTCACTGAAGAAAGTTTAGCACTAAAGCAATGAGGATGAATGCATTTTACTTGGACTTTACCTTGCCATTTTGGAGGGCAGTGGGAGAAGCTTAAATCCTGAGGGGAGAACAGGAAAGAAACTTCTTTTTTTAAATTCCAATACTAATGTGTCCACACTGGGGTTGTTTTGATAAATTTCCATGGATATGACCCTCCCCTCTGGCAAATTTCTTTCCTAATTTTATTTGAAGCATTCCTGGTTTTCATTTTGCACTGTTGCTTCTATTTCAAGTACTAATTCTACTAATTGGTAGATATTTCATCAGCTTGGCACTTGAGAACTTTTCCATTATCTTAAATAATGAATGATTTAAACTGCCTTGAATCTTAAATTCTGCCTGCTCACCAAACCTTTGTAGTGCTGCAGTCATTCTCTTCAAGCAGAATTTGGATCCAAGCTGTAGCAGCAGGAAGGCCCAAGTTTTATCCCCAAGGAATACGGTTTTCTGCTTTCAAATCCAGAAAGTGAGTCTAGAAGATGCTGAGTGACAAGTTGCAGAGCCCCTGTAAGATACCACATATCTTGTGGTCGTCACTGTAGGTCCCAGGTATTTTTTTAACCCTCTAAATTTATGAGCAACATTGTGCATCTACCATTTTAAAATTTACTTTAGATGGTTTCAAATCAAATTGATTTTCTTTCTTGTTCCCCTTTCTGACTGTAATCTGGAGTTGCCATCTACTGCAAGGTGAGAGAGGGGTTAAGGAGTGGGCTGGGGCAAACAACCTGGATGAAGATGAAGGACACTTTATGCTGAGTGTCCTTCCTCTAAGCTTGTCAGTCTGGGCTCCCTGTAGTTAGTGGTAGAGTCCTACTGCTGATTTTTTTTTCTTTGGTCTCTGAGTAGCACTTCAAAGAGTCATGTTCCTTTTTTTCCAAAGAGTATTTCACTTCCTGCTGGTGGGAGAGGCTGTGTGTGTTTCCAGTTCCAGCAGTGCCTGTAAGACCCATTTCTATAATCAGAATTTTTCAATGCACAAAGTGTTATTTTCAGTTAAGCATGTGATTGTTATTATTTTTAAATTTCTCCTTCTCTAAGCTCTTTGTCAGTTTCTTTTTTTCTTTTTTGTTTACTTCTGCCACTCGGGTTTGTGACTAGGATTTACAAAATTATATCAATAATTTTCCTTAGGCCCTCTGTAACACTCTATGTAGACAGTAAATTGTGGAGTATGCTGTGGGATGCAGGAGATTTTAACAGCATTCACTTGCAGTGCTCTGCCAAGTCTGTTGATTTTCTACCTTATGTTTTTGCTACATGCACTCTGTTTTCTTTCCCAGTAAAAGCTGGATAGCACAGCTGAAGGGAAAACTCAGCTGAAAGAGGAAAAATCCATTTATTTGGTTCAACATTTTGGTTAATGTTCTAAAATCTGCCCTCTATATTATATAACTGCAAAGAGGTACCAAATACCATTTGTTCTGCTGTTTGTAAGGAATATTGCAGCAAGTGTGCATTTTATGCCTGATTGTGCACCAGCTTTCCCTGCCCTTTGCCCAGTAAAGAGTATGTGGGGAAGAAAGGATACTCTGTAAACTGGTATGGCTGCTGGGAAGCAGTTGGTGAAAGCATTAAGCAGAGAAGGCACAATAGCAAGGTGAAGCAACCTATAAAATCTGCAAGGGTCAAGTAACATTCACACAATGACCAACAGGAGTTAATGCTCCTGTCTCTGCATCTGGATTTTTTATAATCTTAAAGCCCTACTGTTTAAAGATTGTTTATGATGAAGCTGAACAAGGAGAACATGAGTTCCTCTGAACAGCAGTGTTCTGTGCTGAAGCGTGTTACACGAGATACCTGGGGAGTGCTTCAGATCTGTTTAAGTGCTGACATCCAGTAGCACATTATATCCACCTTTGATGCATTCAGTTTTTTCACTGCATTGTTGTAATGCCTAGAAACACCAACAGAGATCAAGGGTCCAGTGTGCTTAGCTAGTGGTGGCTAAGCAGAAAATTCCTGCCTCTTAGCTTGCAATTTAAATAGACAAGCTGACAAAAGGGCAAGAGAGAAGATGGCTTGACAAAGATTAAATTATTTGCTCAGCATCACACAAAAGGGCTAAAGCAGAAGTAGAAATAGGATGTCAAATTTGCTGGTTCAAGATGACTCTCACGATGATGGTCTGCTTTAAGTTCAACATTTTTTTCCTACCTTAAGTTCTGAAATTACTGTACTCTCCATAGAAATATGAGTTGCTACAAGCATGATATTCTAACATAAATACTGTCAGTGTCATGCTGGGAGAGAGCTGCACGTAGAAAACAGAAACACAAAAAGCTGTCATTAAAAACGTGGTCATGTTAAGTTCCCAGGACCATGAATGGGACCTTGCTTGGAATCACTCTGCTTCTTATAGTATGTTTTAGTGGTGTGTTCTGGAATGATGTACACCCACCATTTCTAGTATTTCTGCCATGCTGAAAAAGACAGTGATTCTTCAGATTGTCTTCTGTCATCTATTGACTTCTGTTCATTGTTACCTAAAGCAAGTCTCTTCCTTAAGTTTCACTGTAGAGAATCTGCTCCTCTTTTGAGATGAACACCTAAAATTCACACACTTAATAAAAATAGGACTGTAACAAACATTCAACCCCAGGTTTGTTGTCTGTTCTGCTTTGGGAGAATGTTTTGTCACTCAGGTATAGGGAAATCCTTAAAGTGATCAGTGAGGTATTTTACCACAGACTGTGTCTGCCTTTAACAATTTTTTTCATTCCCTGGGATATCTCTGCACTGCCTAGTAGTTCTAGAGATGTATCTGTATTATGGAAGGGAAAGAGAACACCATAACTAAACTTCTGTTCTCTTATTTACTTTGCTAAGTTGCAGTCACATTACAAGAAGAACAAAAAGCTTTCCTCACTCAGCTAGTCACCTTGGGAAGGTAACAATAGATGGTTCTGATGCAGCTGTTGAGATGTATTGGGAGATTGATCTGGTTTTAGTAACTTCCTTGTATGTGACTTGACTTACTAAGTTTTGATGCTTTAACACTTACTGCCAGCGCCTCATGTTGGCATTTTCCAACCTGTCTTGTGTTTTAGTAGTACTTTCATGCTCTGGTCATAACACAGACCTCACTCCCTTCCCTTTTCATACTGCCAACCTAGCTTTTCTTCCTCACGTTATTGTAGTAGCCAGTAATAATGTGCTTTCTGGGATTTCTATACTACATCATGCCCTGTAATAGACTGACACTGTTTTAAATTTAGCTTGTACCTAATTAAGTTGTGATCTGCAGAGGATTCTGTTTCCTCCTGTGTCAGTGTTACTTGTGCCTCTGTGTAGGAAGGTGTTTGTTTTCTGCATGGCTTGGTTGATTCTTTTCATATTGAATCTTTTGCTTGTATCTTGACATTTTCTGTCCCTTTTTTCTTTTGTAATTTATTGGAAGTCTGTATGAATTTCAAATGAGACTGTCTTTCTTAGAGAAAGGTTTACCTCAGTATCCATGTAGTCTCTTTTTGTCTGCTGCAACTTACAGGATACATTAAAACTTAAAACTGAAGATTTTCATTGGTGTGAATTTCCACTTTTCTCAGCTAAAAATTCCCTGTTTCACAAAAGATGAAAGCCTTGGTGTACAAGGCTTTCTCTGGGTTGATGACAGTCTAAGGATTATATTTATGCACAGGTAGTACATGCTACTTTAGCTCTAGCTTGAGGAAAATCCTGTGGAGAAGCTAAACTGTCCTGAAAGAAATGAGAGGAAACACAGATTTGTAAACCATGTAATGGCAAGGCCTGTGTTGTGCCTCCATGAAGTGGAAGATTCGTGAGCCAAGTGCTGAGCAGATCAGAGTCTGTCTGTACTGGAATTAAGGATCAGCTGAGGCTGAAGCTTTGCTAGTGTGAGTCTGTCCATGCAGTGGCTGTGTGAGTGTGGACTGTGTGATTAGGAGTGTGGTTCTGGGTATGAGGTGAGCATGGGCTCCTCTGCTTTCAAAGACGTGCCAGTCTGTGTGTGAGCTCTGATGTGAGGCAGGCAGGGATGATGGCAACACTCCAGGTAAGAGCTGGGAAAGCTCAGTAAGTGTATGAAGAGGGGAGCTACAGCTCAGTGGCCTGTTCTGTGTTCACAGGCTGCTCCAGGGGGTGCTGTGGTAATGTGCAGGAGTCCAGAGCTGCAGAACTGAGCCCACACAACCGTGGGGTTTGGCTGACATGAGGTGTGCTGTCCTGTACCACTCTGTGGGCCAGGCTGGAGTAGGGAGCAGAGAAATAGCCCAGACAGGCCAAAGGAGAAGGGCAGATGGAAGGTGTACGTGGAGACAGCAAGGGGAAGGCGTAGCACTGTAATGGTGAAAGACCTGGCAGGCTCAGCGTGAACTGGATGACACCAAGAGTGTAGTGAAAGAGGAGGGAAGTGCATGCTGAGCCTCGTTCCCTGGAGAGTGCGGTTTGGTGTGAAGGTGTCTTCAAAGGTGACTGAAGATGCCATTGAGCAAGAGTAGAGTCCAAGAAGGTTGAGCAGTTTGAACCTGTTTGTTCTTCCAGTATCTGAGAGTGCAAAGTGTTCTGGCTGTTGAGTGCTTCTGTCTTTCTTGTTTGAGCATTAGTGCACCTTACCTCTCCAATCAGCCCCAAATTCTGTGTGAGGGAGCCTTTCTCCTCCCCATGCTATGCACACAAGTTCTCTCTTCTTTCTTTAGCCCCTGCGTGTGCCTTTTTGTTGTGGCCTCCTCCCTACCCTCTAATTTGAGTTGCAAACACACCTCTGCATCCTCCAAATGTGGACACACAGGGGGTTTCTGCCTACCTCTTCAGTTTGGCTGGGGGAGCTGCCCCATTTTCTGAGGTGGGAGAGCACAGAGAGACACCCCCTTGTATCCCACATCTTGTGCATATATATTGTTCTCTCTTCTCTCCTTGTATCAGTGTGTGGGGCACCTATATTCTGACCTCAGTGTTTGAGGGGATGGGGTCTCCAGCCCTGCCCTTTCCCCTGGTGTGTAGTCATGTGCTTTAATGGTGACTTCTCTCTCTCTTCCTTTTTTCCGTGTCTGTGCCTTTCTGCTGCTGCTTATACCTGCCTCAGGGGAGCGTTATTGGCAGGGGGGCCCTTGCTGGCACACTAATGTGTGAATAGTTTCTGTGCTTTTCTTCTCATCTCCTCTCTTCCCTTCTCTTTCCCTCTCTCAATGATGTGTCCAGAAAAGGAAGTCGAGCTCCAGTGTGCATTTGATGGTGAGCACCTCCCGTAAGCTGCCTGCGATTCACGCCTCCGCCATTCTCCATGCCATGCACGCTCGGCTTGTGCTCATCACCCTACATAGCATGTCCGTGCAGGGGGGTGGCAGGGGGGCCAGTGGGCACTCAGGGGTCCATGTCCTCACCAAAAGGGCTCTGTGATCCTCTGGCCACATACAGCTCCCATTTTGTGCAGAAAACCCAACTGCTGGCACCACAGTTTGACTTTGCCTGCTCTGAGTGTGAAACAAAAAAAGACAGTGGTTGTCCTGGGCTCAGCAGAGCAGGTGTGTGCTCTGCCTGGACATGAGGCTTTGTCATTCTGTTGCAGAGTGCCAAAAAGAGGAACAGGTGCTGTCATCCTTGATAGGAGCCTTGCAGTGTAGACCAAACTGGGAGTCATTCCAAATGTGGCAGAGACTGATGGGGCTCCACTGTTCAGATGAAATGTGTGGGCACAGCACCACAGGGCAGCTCAGAGCTGCAGGTCACTTCTTTTTTTAGCAAACTTACTGAAAAGGTTTGTCAGAGCCTTTATAATACAAAACTTCCTTTTGTCCTGATCTTGTTTATGTATCCCAGCATGACCAAATACCCAGTAACTGCCTCCCCTGTCCTGTTTCATCTCCTTTTTCATCCATCAAGGTGTTTGACATTTACAGAATGTGTCAACAAATTAGTCAAATCCACTCTCAAGGGTCCAAAGAGGAAATTGGCCAGTGTCATATTGTCAGAAGTCATACACAGCCCAGTGACACACTTTGACACATAGATATGAACAGTAACTAAAGCACAAAAATTAGTTATTGTATGATCTCCTATGCACAGAAAAATAACAGAAAAGATTTCTCCTGTTTCAGATAGAAGTGGGAATGTTCCAGTACCAAGAAAACAGAATAATTGTTTTTGCATTACTACCTGGAATATATTTCTCATCTTTCTCCTTCAATGACACCTTAAAAGTGTGTAAAAAAATAAAACAAACCCAAAGTACTGCTTTGAAAATCTAAAGTGAGTGACTGACTTTTCTCCAGCCCTGCCTTTATGCAGGGCAGAAGTTAACTGTATTTTTCTTGCCCCTCTTTTTTGCCCACTGACAGCAATACTTAAATTCCCTTTGCATATTGTTTTAAAGCAGCTGGGATATGTGAACTGTGCAAGCATCACCCTCTGAAAACATGGAAGCAGTGAAAGTGGCTGAATAACCAGAGACAGCCCATGTGTTGGTAGTTACTTTTTTTTGGTGTGTCCCTGTGAAATGAGCACTGGTCTGTTTTCTTTCTCTTGCACCCTCTGTGTTGTTCATGTCTGTCTGTCTGTCTCTTGTCGAGCTCAGGAAATGTTGCCAACTGCTGTGCCAAAACTAATCGTGTTACAGAACTTCAGAAAGGCCTAGCACCTTTTTAGGTGAATTGGTCTCTTTTAAATTGAGTTGTACAGAATGACCAAGGTTTGTATCCTGGCCAGTGACTGCTGTTGGCTGGCAGCAGGGGGGAAGGAGGGGTGAGAGCTGGCTGTGCTGCCTGCACTTCTGGGAAGGGAAGGCTGGCTTTTTCCAGGGAAGAGCAGTTGGTTAGATGGCCTCATGACATGAGTGTGTGCAGGGAGCTCAATATGTCAGATACCTTCCTTCACCTGAGAAAGAGCTGTGAAAAATGTGTAGGCTAAGCTGCCTCTAATTTCATTGGGACACTATCCTGTAGTAAAATTCTATCCAGTTCTGGACTAGCAAACATGATACTTAATCCTCTTCAGCCCACTGGCTGGGGAAGAATATCATGGGTGAGCTGGGTGCTCAGTGCAGACTGGAGGGCAGGCTGTGTGCTTTGGGTGTGTGGGGGTTTGCACTTTATGAGGCAACATAACACTCCTAACAGGCTGTTGTCAACTCTTTTTTAGAACACTGGCTTCCTGGATGTTTCTTTAGGTTTTGGTTGGGGGTTTTTGTGTGGTGTTGGTTTTTTGGGGGTTTTTTTGGTTGGTTGTTTTTTTCTCATTTGGCCTTAGTTACAAAGCCTTCCAAAACACTGCAATTAGTTTTGTATAGCTTCTTTCATGCTAATTTTATCTTCTTATCCCAATGGACTAAGAAAAATGGGTTACATTCCTCTCACTGGAAGAGGTTTGGAAGCTACATCTCTGCATTAGGATCACTGTTCCTGATGAAGTACAAGAGTCTCAGTGCTCTGTGGAGAGAGGTGGACCATTGTCAGAAGTTTGACTGTGTTTGTGCCACAGAATAGCTTGAGATGAATTTTTCAGGTTGATCTGCTCCTCTTTGACATCCACAGTGACCTGTCATCTCTTCTGCCATCAGGCTGAAAATACTTGTATAAAACAAAATTCTTGGAAGGCCAGAGTCTTAGAACAATGCAGGGATGGATAGAAAGTGGCAGTAAACCATCATTTCTGTGGTATTTCTCTTTTCTTAGGTTAGAGTTTGAGTGTGTATGTTCGTTTTTTTCCCCATGGACTTCTAAAGAGTTCATTCCTGCCTCTCTCTTGTACTTCCTCTCCCTTCCACCTGCTGCATCTTCCTCTTTTGTTTCTCCTCTCCCCATCTCCAAAAGGGATAGTTAAACCAAGATATGTTGCCAAGATATGAAGAAAACCCAAATTGTCAGTAGGTGTTTAAGTCTCGGTCTTACAAGATCTGTCACAGGTTGACATAATTACAGCTTTGGCAGATGTTTTCCAGCTTAGCATTTGACTTCTCCATTCTTTGTGGTGTTTGTGGTGTGGTGATGAGGGCCTGATGTTTTGCAGTGTGAGTTTGCACTCCCTGAGTGGGACAGAGAGCCATGGGAACGGGGGCACTCTGCTTTGAGCTCCCACCAGGTTCCCTGGTCTGTAAATTAAGGAGTGTGAGCGAAGCTCCTGCATTGCCAATTTTGACCTTGCTGGTCAAAGCAGCAAAAGAGACGTAGCCTGGTGTGGTCACATGTGGGCTGGATTTGTGGTTTTAGGAACTCTGTACTTACAGACACAGGTTTGGAGTCCTACAAACATCAGCTTGGCTCATTCCTGACCTACATGACTCAATGGGATAATTCTTTTCAGCAAGAAAAGTGGTGATGGCCCCATTGTTGTGCTGTATGAATGCAGGAAACAGAGATTTTATTCTTCTACCACAGCTACAAGAGAGTTCGAAGAGGGGAAAGATGAAAAGCTGCTGAGCACCATCCAGAGAACTTCCTACTTGTGGAACTTATGTCACAATCCCATTCCTTTCAATATTTTGGTCCTGAAGTCTCTTTGTTCAGGTTACAGCAGGGATACAACATACCATACATTACCTTTTCTCTACCTTTTCTAGGGCTGACCACACTTTTACTTGGATCAATAGATTCCCTAGAACTCCCAGCATTATCACATACCTAGAACTGTTTCTGTACACTTTGGGGCACCTCAGACTTGGCTCCCATTTGTGCCCCATCTGAGACCATGACTGTTGTGTGTCTCTCACTTCTGTAGTCTCTTTCTCTCAGGACAACTGCCATCTCTCAATTTCCTTCACCAGATATTTCTGTTACTGCTCATTGCAGGATTCTCCCCACCCCTTTGGGCTGCTGCCTTTTTTGCCTTCTGTTTTCCTTCCTTACAGCTCTAGTAGTCCATTCACATTTGGATTTTGGTACATCCCTTACAACATCTAGTGCTTCTGGGGGAGGGATAATGTCCAGCAACCAGGGCAGCACTCCTCCTTCCTCCCTCTTCATGGTGATTGAGCCTGTGGGGAGGGTCGGGTCTGAGGAGATGGTTGGGGTTGTAGCAATACTGTCATTTTCTTGCTGCCTCTGCTGCCCAGCAGGGGAACTAAAACCATGTTTTTCTGTCTCAGCCACAGAGCAACAACAAAACCAGTGTAGTAAGCACTGCAAAAGAAACACCCCCAGTGCAGACGTCCATGGTATCTTCCCCAACTGCTATTTTTTTTCCTGTTTGGTTTAATTTTGATTCTGTCCTCTCCCCTTCTCCTCCCAAACCCCTTCCCGAGTGCTGCTTGTGCCACTCTGTTTCAGCTTATGTTTTGGCTTTGTTCTGTCTGTGTCCCCGTGCTGCTGTGGGGCCTGGTCACAGCCTCACAGGCTTTGGGATGGGGCTGCTGAGCAGAGCTGTGGTTGGATGTGGGGATCGCAGCTTGCCTGGATTTCCCCGTGTGCCACCCCTGTACAGTTCTGTGTGTCCCGTTCAACTGTTCCTGCTGGCTTTGGGGAGGATGGTTTCCAAGAAGAGAGTGTCAAGCTCTCCAACGCTCAGGAAATGGAGGATGGACTTCAGGACACCAGAGAAGAAAGGGCAGACAAAGGGTTTTTAGAAGAATCTTTTACTGGCCTATTTGGCCTGCTCTATTGAGTGGCTGATCTGCTGCAGCTCACGGACTTGCTGGGCTGCCATTTCTGTTTGGCCTGTGTGCAAGCTCTGCAGTGGCAGTACCGTGCCAGTGCCAAGCACACTGAAGGCACAGCTGGGGTGTTTTGGGCTGCCTCACACCCATGGAAGGTGGGGCAGCGATGGCAGGGGCAGATGGGTGAGGGTGCAGCACTGCCCAGCGCTGTCCCTGAGGCCCTGCTGAGCCACCCCCCAAGAACAGCAGCGGGAGGAGAGTGCAGGGTCCTGAAGTCTTGTCCTGGTAACAAAGGGCTGAGTGCAGGAGCTGGTTAGCACCCATAGGCCTGGTAGCTGCTCTGTGTTGTCTGTCTCTGGAGAGTTGGATTTGGCATTTTTGTGGTGCGAGAGGGTGGGATTTGGTGTTGAGTTTTTTGTTGCAGGATGAAGCATTCTTGGGACACTTCATAATTTTCTGCTTTCCTTTCACTAGCTTTGTTCATGATGTTTTTGATACTGAGAGAGCCTTTCTAAGTTATTAAATATGGTTATTATTGAAATTGGAGCTCAATTCAGAGACTATTAGAAAAATGTGCCTTTTTTCACATTTCCTTAGCAACTCCTCTCTTAGAGGCATTGAGGTGGTCTGGCTCATCTGTTTTTTATTATGGAAATTATGAATGTCCCCTTTTTAGGGTAAAATACCCAGCAACCTTTCCAAAAAATGGGGAGACAAAGTCCCCAGCCCAATATTATCCTTTCTTCCCCCTCTCCTCTTCTGAAGCATTTTCCAGTGAGGACGCTGCTGAGGGGTCAGTACTTCATGAAGGGATGCAGAGGGTGCAGACTGGCTGCTTGGTTGCCCCCTGGTGTCTGTGCCAGCCTGGTTCACTGGAATCGAATTGGGAATTAGGGGCAGTTGCAGGGATGTTGGGGGCTTTGTCTCCTTGTGACTGTAGCTTTTAGTGCAGCCTCTCTCTTAATGAAACCTGCGCAGGGAGTGTGTGTGCACGCACGCAGGCACACGTGTGCTGTTTGGAGTTTGTGACTTGATTTTTTTAATGTCAGTCACCTTTTCTCCAGTTGCTGGGGAGTGAAAGTAAATGAGAGAATGCTTTGGAACTAGAGTTTAATGATTCTTCCATCCTTTCCTAGGAGCCTCAAACAACTGTTGTCCATAATGCTACAGATGGCATAAAGGTAAGGGATGGGAGTGTTGCCAGAGAAACCTCTGCTTCTCTCTTGTTCTTATCTTCATGTGTCTTAATTCAGTTTCTACCTTTCCAATGTCTGGTTTGTAGCATGCTCCTGAGTACTGCTGACAATAGGCTAGGAGGCTGTGGATCTCTGAAACAGGATGAGTAAAGACAACTGTTCAGATACTAACACATCTTTCCTATTGTGGTGTATAACCACCACTCTCTTTCGTATGTGGGATGAAAGAGGAGATATAGGCACTTAGACAATTTTTTTTTTCTTCTGCAAATGGACACTTCCTCTGAGAAAGCCTAGGAGCCCTTCTTTAGCTTCTTGTGGCTATTCTTCCAAACAGAAGGAACTCTCATTAGGTTTCATTTGACAGAGTTTGGTAACTTCTGCGCTTGTAAAAGTTCAGGGTTAACAGCTCAAACACGCAAAAACTGAGCAGAGATGCTTCTATGTTATGCTTTGTATTTGGCCTGCTTACATCCAGATCTTCCTTGTATCATCCTCTCCCTTCCATCCCTGCCAATGTTTTTGTGCTTTCCCCCATCTTTCTTCGCAAAGAAATCAAACTATTTGCTCATGCTCCTGAGTGCTGATGCCTGGTAATGCTCTGTTCTGCCGTGCAGGGTTCCACAGAGAGCTGTAACACCACAACTGAAGATGAGGATCTGAAAGGTAGGTGTTTTGCCTGTAATTTCTAATACAGTTAAGCATAGGCAAGGGATTCTGGAGGTTCAATCATTGCCTTGAACTAGCTTCCCAGATTTCTGTGTCTGACTCAGTTCATAAATTTGCCATGACGTTGTCATTGCTGTCACAGTGGGACCGTGCATTGGGGAACCGTCTGACTTGGCTCTGTGGTATATAAACACTGAGCTGATTTGTTTTTGTCTCAGAGTTGGAATTCTTTTCTTGCATATATCGTAATCTGTTCATCTCTAGTCCATTTCTAGGTGTGGAAAATCCCTACCAGTCCCTTGAGGTTTGGACTCTGCTTGTGTTTTTGTACTTCCCTGTGGACTACAGGGAGTTGAGACCTCTCTGTTACTTACTCAGTCTCCCTTTTCACCCCTTTCTAGGAGTCTCTTTTGTGACATGCAAAGACTTCCCTTGTTTTTTTTTCTCTTTCTATTTTTTTCTAAGATGAAGATCATTCTCAGCCTGTTGTCCTTGACTGAGGTATCAATAGAGGGAGAGCCTGAGGAGAGATTTCATACCTTTCAGTGACCATATCATATATATTCTGTGCTTGTGAAACTCTTTAAATGAAGGAGCTCCAAGTTCCATGTCTGCTCATGTTGTTTGAGCAGCTATCTTTTCCCTAACCGCCCTAACGAAGGATGAGCATTTTCCTGAATAAGCAAGTTTTGGATGGGTGAAGGTAGTTTGCATTCTGAAACAAATGTGTTAATAACTTGCATTTTGAGGCAGAGGTATTCTCATTCTCCCTGTTGTCCATCTGAGTTACATATCCAGGGAAAAAACAGTGCTGACCCTGTGATGTAGCAGCAATGTCACTCACCTCTGTCAGTGGGGTAGTTCCTGATGCTTTCCCGTGGCTTTCACAAGCTTCTGGCTCCTCTTCTGAGGAATCACAGGGAGCAGAAAGACATGCCAGTGAGTGAATGAGCTCTGCAATACAGATTGTTTCAGATAAGACCTGACCTCATTACAGGATAGTGCTCTAGCTCCCACCTTTTTGCCGAGGAGTAATCCGTGGTTTAAGAACCTAGCTTTGAGGGTGGGAACTGGATGGGTTTTGTAGTGTGGTAATGAATTTGATTTATCATCTCTGCTGGACAGCCATCCAGAAAAAGTATTAGTCCAGAACTTTGTCTCCTGTGGCACTTTTTATTCTAGAGAGGTCCCATGGTTCTGAGCCAATGGTGTTGTAAGTCAGGAATACAAATGCTGCAAAGAAAAGAAGCCTAGGACTGGAAGAGAAGGTGGGGAGGAAGGAAAGCAGCTGGTCAGTGTATAGAGTTGTATAGGGCTACATTGCTACAGATCAAAACTGTGTTCTATTTTTTTTGGCAGAGGTTAGAAAATTTTGTTATGATTTTAATAGAAGGGAGCATTTGAATGGTGATTGGGAGGGAAAGAGTTTGCACAGAAGTGGTTTGTGCCGTGGCCAGCTCTGGTAATTTTAGTCCTCTAGTTTTAAGTGTAGCTGTGTTCACCAGTGTTCCTTTTCCATTCCTGCCCTTCCACGTTTTAAGATAAGCAAGCTCTTGAGCAAAACTAAGTAGACCAAAAGGTTTGGGAGTGTTGGAGTTCTCATGAACATGGAGTTCTGCATAGCCATGACTCTCCGAAAAGGGAAGTGTTTGTGCAGTTCCTCTGCCAACTTCTTGTTTCAAATAGACACCAGAATACACAGATCAGCTCTGCTGTGCTGTGGAAGACATTGTCTTTATCCATCAGTGACAGCTGCCTCAGAGATACGTTGTTTCCATTGTGCTGGGGCTAAAGGCAGTGTGTGTTGTCGTTCTTCCTCCGCCCCCCTGCCCTTGTGTCATTCTAAATTGCACAGCCAGGTTCACGTTGTAGAGCTGTCTACTTGGCTTTGCCCTGGAGGATACTCCTGCATGTTTTGTGCCCAGCATTGTGGTTTCTTTAATGTTCTCCTCTTTCCTTTCTCTTTTTTTATTTACTGAACTTGCGTGTTTTGTTTGTGTTTGTGTTTTAATTCCCTGCCATGCTAGCTCCCCCTCTCTCCACCGGGGACGGCAGCTCAGTGCTTGAAGGACGGAGGCACAGTGAGAGCAAAACACAGACTGAGTCCATGCAGTCCCAGCTTTCTCTCTGTTTCTCAGCCAGTAAGTCCAGGGGTGCAGTGCTTCACAGCATCTTTTTCCCACCCCTTCCTTCACCCTTCCCATTTCTCCTTACCTAAGATTTTTCCTTTCCGCAACTTCCTTCCAAAATGTTGTTTTTTCATTTCCAGTACTCCAGAATAAATAGAAATCATCTCCCTTCCTGCAAAATACCCTCCTTTGCACACTGAAATTTTCCAAACATTTCCTCCACTTCCTGGAAAAAACAAAACAAAACAAAACAAAACACAAAACCACAAAAAAAACCCCACAAAACACTCAAGTAACAGAACCTCATCCTAGCTAATTTCATTCCCGTGCTTTCATCTGGGTGAGATGTGGAGTTCTCTGCAGAGACACTGCCTTTTGGGGTTTCCTTGGGCAAGTCACTGCATCTCTTAGTTTTCCTTGTAAGTGGGGTCAATGGTGCAGGTCTGCTTGTAGAGGGGATGCATGAGACTGAATTCAGCCTCACTTGGCTGAACTTCTGAGACCTCAGATATGGATGGTGCTCAGAAGTACCAAAGGAACAAAAACCGCTTTTTCAGACTATTTTAAGGTGCTTTGAAAGGGAGGCTGTGGCTGTTGAAAGACCCCAAAGCATTTTTGAATCCATTATCAGGTGCTTTGAGTGAAAATCCTGGGATAATGTTGGCTCCCAAGAGCATTTATCTGTGGTGAGCTTTACATTGTGTGTTTGTTTTGCTAGCTCAGTTAGCTGGTACCATGGTTAGTCTGTGAGTTACGGTAAGTTCTGCCTGATATCTCCTGAACTTGCTAGCTCTGTAGAGGACCTGTGGCTGAAAAACTCTGAAAATGCATATGGAAAAAGCTATTAGGCTTGAGAAAATCTAGGTGGAATTCACAGCCTTTCTCCTACACAGACCATACTATACTAGCTGCTTGACTATTTAAAGCGATAATAGAAGGATCTTCAGTGTGAGCTGGGAACATCTGGAGTATTTGATTCTGTTTGGGTCAGCCTAGGAAGGAAGAACCAGGCATGCCCTTTTCTGCCTCTTCCTGTTATATTTCCCTGTTTTTTTACACACAACACCAATACCTGATATGATGCAGCAGTTGGAGCATCTCTGTTACTTTTTTTTGAAGCAGGTCAAAGAATGTCAGACCGCTGGTTTGTAAGGTGCAATGGGAAAGATGTTTTGCCTAGCCAGAAAGGAAGGGAAATGATCTGTTCTGAAGTCTTTTTTGCTGTGAGCTGTCCATCACCTCTCTCTTATTAATTCCTTCCTCTTGCTCATAGCAAGGCCCTGCTTGGTATACTGAGGAGTGCCAGATCACTTCTCTGCCAAGTGGGTCAGTGTTCTCCCACTTTGCTTCCCACCAAGTTGAGATTTGCAGTGATTTGGATATCCCTACTTTCTTTAACCCCATCTTGTACTTGCCCTCGTGTTGCTCTGTCACTACTCCGACCACTGTTTTAGGTGGCCCTCAAAGCTTCCTCCAGCATTAGTGTAATTCCTGCTGTGCTTTTTGCACCAGTGCCCGGGTGGCCCCTGCCAAGCAGTGTCTGGCGCAAGCGATGTGACAGAGGCAGGAGAGCAGGTAGAAGTCACTGGGATGTGGATGTGTCTGTGTGTCGACCGGGGCTGGGGCTGTGTGTGTTTGTACTTCTTTGTTGGTTTTTATTTTACTTTCTAATTTTTGTTTGTTTATCATTTTAACGCTTACATTTGTTTTGCAGCTACACAATCTTGTGAAGAGAAGCTCCATGCCTGGGACAGCCCAGGGCAGACATTGGAGTTAGAGCGTGCTCGGTCGGAGCCTTTGCTAACTCCAGTAGTTCCCTTTGTACTTAACCGAGCACCGTGTAAGTTAGCAGCTGGGTAGCCGTAGTGGAGTAGTGCAGCTCATGCTAGTTACCCTAGATGTAAAGCNGCTGCTGTGGCGGGGCTGCCTCCTGGGCTCGCACAAAGCAGGGTGGAGCGGCCGCAGGCCGTGCTCCATGTCCGTGCTGTCGCCTCTCGCTTGTGCCTGTGCCGTGCCGGTTTGGAGGATTCATCGGGAGCGGCAGGCGCGAATGCCGCCCCCTGACACCCCGAGGCGCTCTGTCCTTCGGACGGAGTGGTCACCTCCCGTGTGCCGGTTCGAGCCCGGGACATGCAGTGAAAGCAGGAGACGAGCACAGTCTGATGGGATGGAGTAGTGTTGAAGGACAAGCCTGGTGGCACTGCATCAAGGCACCTTGAAAGGGCATGCAAGTTTCTTTAAATGAGACAGCACACCGTGACTGTGGTCTGCAGACTCCTTCACTCATCTCAAATGCAGTCTTTGCCATGGACTCCATTTTCTGGACGTTGGTGGTGCATGGTTTGGAGGTCCAACAAGTAGCCCTTCTTCATGTGACAGTAATCCCAGACAACTTGCTTGTAAGGACATTCAAGAGACATAGCCCGCTGTGTCATTTTGACCCATTCTCTGTGTACATCTTTCCAGATGTGGAATGGCATACAGCCTGCCTAGAAAAATCAGCTACCTTATTGTTATGAACCAGATGTCCCCTGTCTGATGGGTTTCTGGGGCTGGCTCAGTTGTAAAGTTCTCTTTACTACCCATACAGAGTATGGGGTATGTGGGTACAGACATTTTTGATAGCCAGTGAGATTGTTGTCTTTGGCTGTACTTACCAATGGTGGGATGAGGTGCACATGTGAATGAAAGCTTATGGGCAAGGGGGAGAGCAGTTCGGAGCAGCATCTGCTGGCATTTAGGATGGAATTCAGCTTTCCTGACTTGAACATCTAAAGATGGTAGGTTAGATTTAAACACCATCTTCCCCTCTCCCCCATCATCTAAGATGCCTATGTGAGACTTCTAGAAGTCCCAATTTCTTTCAGGGCCTAAAGGCAGAACAGTCAAGGGAGTGGTTCCATTTCAGACACCTATATTTTAGATGCTGAAGGGCACAAGAATGGCACTTCTAGTCATAGTAATTGTATATAATCTGATAACATTGAAAAGAATGCTAGAGAACCTCGTAAAATGCCTGTATAATGTGCAGAAGAGTCTACCTACAGGTGTGGGGAAAGCTGAAGAGATGTGAGGTTGTGCATATAGGCTCAGGCATGGGTATGGTGCACACAGTAGTCATAGATTAGAATTATGTTGTTTAACAGACCTGATAAAAACTTTGTAAATATTATGAATTCTTGAGACTAGCATGGATGATAGAACACTGCAGAGGGGATGGGGCCTGGGCAATCTGCTGTGGGGAACCAAGAGAAGAGAGTGCACAAGTGCACGCTCTTGGTGAGGTGGGGGCCAAACAACAGTAGACAGACAGCCCTGGTCTTCATTCATCTTGAAGTCCATTGTGCTGGGCTGGGTTAATGGCTGTGCTGGGCTGTTAATGGTTAATGACAGTTATCACTGTCAGAGTGCTGTAAAGAACTGTGCTATAGGGATTGGCAGAAGCTAACTGCCTGAGGAACAGTGTGCACACTCAGACATAGCTAGGACGTGCTCATCCAACCCATCCATCCTGCTGCTGTCTTTCTAGCTTGCAGAAGCCATTCCTACATGTCCCAGTTGCTTGTTTGCAGCATTCACAATAGCTGTGTTGATGATAGGCAAGTTGTTGGGAGACTCTTTCCAATTGGCTTGGTCTATGTGGTGGCCATCTGTATATGTCTGCTGTGGTGAAGGCTTTCCACATCTTAAGCTACCAGACAAGTACTTCACATGGGCAGGATCACTGGTATTCATTGGTCATATTCTCCAGAAGCAGCTCAGGCTGTCATTCAGGAGACCCTCTGATGCCTTAGACCTTTCTAGAAGGAAATAAAAATGAATATGGTCTCCTTATTTCCTTTCTCCTCTCTCATTATGGGATCACCATTTCCCTCTCATACCACTGCCCCCCACTCCCATGTGGATGACTGTCTTTAGTGTGTATCTCCAGAATGCAGGGAGCAGCATCCTGTGAGATCTAGACTAATGGTGCTCTACAAATTGCTTGTAGGAAGCACCCACTAGCCTCATATTTCTGCTGAACTCTTCAGCACAGCTAAATTGCTCTTTCTTCTTGTTCACAGTGCGTAAGCAAGAGATCATTAAGATAACAGAGCAGCTGATAGAGGCCATCAACAATGGAGATTTTGAGGCTTATACGTAAGTAGAGATGCTTTCTGACAAGTTGTTTATCAGTTTGTGTGCAAGTGATGCTCTGGCTCCTGGATATGAGGAGCTGTCATGCAGTCAGGGATGGTAAAAGGTTTTATCCATCTTAGCCTACATCAGTTAGGAGTAAGGGATGGAGTAGTAGAGCTCTATCAAGTCAGGTATCAAACAGCAACAGGAGCAACAATAGGAAAATGTCCTGGGTTCATAAGCAAAGTACAGGGGAGGGAAATGAGAAGAGCAGGAAAAGAATAAAAGAAAAGTCAGTAACCTAGGGGTTTATTTCATATGAAATGCCATCTCATTGGTTCCTTGAGTTACAGTAGGGCTGAGTTTTCAGGATCTTACTTCTTGGAGTAGGGAGATGTAGTTAGGTGGACACAGGGTGTGAGTCAAATGGCATACCAGCACTTCACTGTGTGACTAGATCTTGGGCTCAAATGCAAACTGTAAACCTGGGCTGCTTTTCTTTGTAGAAAAATCTGTGATCCTGGCTTGACCTCATTTGAACCTGAAGCCCTGGGGAACCTGGTTGAAGGAATGGATTTCCATAAGTTTTACTTTGAAAACTGTGAGTGGGTAGATTTGGTAACTCCAACACCTTTCTCTCTACTCTTCCTTCATGTCACATTTTGGGGGGAAAATTGGCCTTGTTTTTACATGGTTATCAGAATAAGCAGGAACTTGATTATGCTTGGTTTATGATGCATTCATAAAAGCCAGCAGCCTTTCTGTCAAAAAGCCTGTTCGGCAATGATTTCAACTCTAACCCCACAGCCCTTCACTCTAGGCATACAGTCTGCCAGGTGGAAATGGTTTGTACCTGGCATGGACTGCAGGAGCTTTAAAAATTTAAAGCACTGGACTTCTTACTGATATGAAAATGGGAAAATGATCAGATTTTGATGGAACCAACATGTATGTTTGGAGTCACATACTGAATGGTCAGGCATAAAGACACTTTTGCTTTAAGTTTTCCTTGGATGGTTTCAGATCTCTAAGATCTAATAAACCTTTTACATAGATATAAGGGTCACCTTGTCAGCCTGGGGCAGGAAAAACAGGAGAAAGGCTATCACTTATGCTGTACTACAAATCACTGTACAGGATTTGTCTCCCTTCCTGGATGTCTCCACAGGATGAGATAATTGAAATTTAAATCCTGAGCCGTTCAATCTGTTTTATTTTGGGGGTTAGGTCAAGGTCCTTAGTCTGGGCAATATGTAGTTCACCAAGTATGCAGAGACTTTGTCTCTCTCAACAGCCTATTATGGAGCGATTTTAACACTTCTCCAAAGTTTGTTCAAATTTAATGCTGTCCCAGCTTAAAGATCTCCTGATTACTTTACAACGATATTCTATAAGTGAAAGATCTTTCCCCATTACTGAAGACTCAGCAGCACTGTTGTCGAAAAAGTGGCGAGTCTGCTCTGCAGAGGAAATGGGGGCAAAGGGGCCAGGGGACTCCTGCAGTTCTTAGAGGAGAACAATAGGTGACAGGGGAAAGAATTGCTTGGATTTTGCCAGAAAAATTGC
Source organism: Cisticola juncidis (assembly GCA_013400215.1). Classification (NCBI taxonomy): domain Eukaryota; kingdom Metazoa; phylum Chordata; class Aves; order Passeriformes; family Cisticolidae; genus Cisticola; species Cisticola juncidis. Next base: position 237,347 of record VXBR01007332.1, on the reverse strand, counting down.
AGGAGCAATTTTTGTGGTATTCCAGAATCCAGTGGAAGGGGAGCAGAACGTAGAAGAGGTTGGAAAATACGGTACTGTTCCTGTAGTGGTAACTGGAGTCTGCTGTTTTGCTTGTCCTGGCAGTACTGTCCAAGAACAGCAAGCCGATCCACACGACCATCCTGAACCCGCACGTGCACGTCATCGGCGAGGATGCGGCCTGCATCGCCTACATCCGCCTGACGCAGTACATCGACGGCCAGGGCCGGCCCCGCACCACGCAGTCCGAGGAGACGCGCGTGTGGCACCGCCGCGACGGCAAGTGGCTCAACGTGCACTACCACTGCTCCGGAGCGCCCGCGGCCCCTCTCCAGTGAGGATCAAACACGGGTATGGCCTCTCAGGGAGGGAGTGCCTCACACACGCAGCTGAGGCTGCTGTATGGGGGAATTCAGCATTCGAGGCTGTTTAGCTGGCTGTGAGAGAACCCTATTTATCTGTCTATAGGCTGAAAACTGGGGCTTCTAGGTGATGTTCCTTTAAGTCCTGTCCCCTGGACTCAGTAGGGTTGTCTGCCGCTCCTGTCAAATGGGAGTCATGTGCCAGACAGCTGTTCCTGGGCTTAGGTTCCTGGACTTAGGTACCCTTGTAGCAGCTGTGCTTCCTTCCAGGGGCTCAGGTCAGTGCTTGTCCAGCTAATCTGGAGCAGAGAGGAAGAGTATCTCATGCTGTGCACAGGTTGGCCCTTCACATCTACCTTTCCATGCTGGGGGTCATTTCAGAGGACTTTTTTTATGATTATTTCATCATCTCGAAAGGATAGTGTGGATTCCATACGCAACAATTGCTAAGCCGTAAAGGGTAACAGTTTATTCATATAAATTTTACCACTGATTTCCTGATAAGAGAAAGCTATTTATTGTACCATGTTCAGAAAACTCAGAGGGCAAAAGATTCTAAACAAATAATAATATCAGAAGATTTAAAATATTCCCCCAAATAAGTTGCCACAGTTCAGCACTGGAAGAAGCTTTGACTCTAAAATCTGTCATGGAGAAATGATTGTTGCTTGCTCCTGAAGGACATCAGATCTATTTACATCTTCAGCATTAAGGCATTCTGGTTTATGGCCTTAGTGGTTTATTTTAATTAAATGCACAAAGTCTTTCTGCATCCTTTTGTTTTATGCTGAAATACATGTCACATTCATTTTATAGCCCAAAGTTTGCTTATCTTAGGACCTTTATTACTAAATACTTTCTATTTAAGGGCAAACACATTTTTTTTAATGTGGTCATTTAAGGATGAACCACATAGTTGCTACTTGAGTCCTAGTTCAGTGAACAACTTGGAGTCGACTAAGCCAAGAGCAGTTTGTATTCATGTGTTGTGAGGTATTCAACCCTACTGAAGGCAATGGGAAGGAATGTGAACTATCACAAGCAAGCTGCAGAGGTCACAGATGGAATTTGAAAAGCAAAAGCCAGTTGGGGGCACCAGAAGCAGGGAAGCTTTCAAGAGAGCTAGAAAATCAGCTGAATTTCCAGGGTGTTAGGCAGTGAGAAGGATAAAGCCTTTGCAGGAAAACAAACTTGCATCAGATTTCATCACAGAAATTTTGAGGGAGCCATCTGTCCTGGATTTGGACATCTGTCCAAAAAAAGATGCAGAAGAAATAATTAAATTACAGATCAGTGTGGCTCAGTGGCTATGCCTAGGAGTTCTGAGGAAGTTATGGAAAGTCTGCTGCAGAAGAGCTATGTTTCTTGGCCATGGAAATACTGAAGCCCTCCAAAAGTATGTGCTGGAGGGTTTCTGAAAACTACAGGGCAGAAACTATTTCCAAACCACAAAATGTTGGTTAAAATAATATTTAAAAATACCCTGTAAACTAATAGATGTTGAAGAATTTGCATGCATTTCTGGGTTCTGAAGGAGGTGTACCCACAAGCAATTACAAGTGGGGTCAGTGGGGCAGCCCCCATCCGAACACACTGAATCATTTTGGAGCAGTTTTATCCCATGTGCAGTGAAAGCTAAGGATGAAGAATGAATGAGGTGAGTAAGAATTCTTAAACAGAAATTAGTGGTTTCTTCTCACCTGGAAGGCAGAGTTCAGTTCTGGGTAACTCATCTCAAAAGGAAACTGCAGCCAGAAAAGAAGTTCGATGTTAATGAGAGGACTTCTGTGTAAGGAGAGAATGGGAACCAACAAGGGAGAAGACTAATAAGGGGGATTCTACAAAGATTTGCAAACTAAGAAATAATAGAAAGAAGGGGTTGGCTATACTCTCATGACAGGATAATGATAAATAGACAGGAAAAAAACCCAGACTTAAAACTGATTGAAATAAATCCAGTAATTTGGCACATGAAGGTTAACTAGGAAGGGCCTTTGCTAAAAGCAGTCACTAGGGCTTCAGTTTCACAAAACTGCAGAAAAGCTCATACATGTGTTTAAATATTAAGCAAGTTCAGAGACAAAATTACTGACTATTTGAAAAATAAAAACCCTAAGAAAAATAGAATTATTTTTCAGTTCAAGGCAAAAGCCAATGGAAAGTGACGCAGAAAATGTTCCTTAGGACCAGAGCCTTTGAGCACCCCTTAGGAAACTTCTTCAATTTCTGGGTCTTGTCTATGAGAGAGTGGGCCCAGGGCTGCTCCAAAGCAGCATGCAATACATTTTAGCAGTTAGTTCATTTTCACTGGCACACTCAGCCACGTGGAAGGGGAAGTAAGTGCCTCTCATCTTTCGAGCTCTCCTTGTGAGCCCCAGTTTGTCTTGTGTTAGGGGTTTTTACCTACACCAAATAGTTAGCCTGTAGGAAACTTGGTGTTTTAATTGTGTACAGCTAATGTATGGCTTTATTTCCTTCCATCTTCCATCCTGTTCTCCCCTCTCCTTTCTGGGTGGACACTGCCTCTTCCTGACTGCAGCAACTTGTGGAGATACTCAGCTGGAGGGCAATATCTTCTTAGCAAGCAGCTCTGGAGTGCCTGAGTGACAGCAACGGTCATGTCTGTTTTGACGTTAAAAAATTAAATACAAATTACAAACAGGCAGCAGCCAAATGCACGAAACCCTGCATGCATCTGATGCTCCGGGCACTGCCTTTCTGTTGTTTTCCATGGATCCATCGTGTCTGTTTCTGCTGTACGAAGGTGTTTTTAAATCTAAAAAAAAAGACAAGTTGTTTGTATAAAATAATATTAAAAAAAACAGGAATAATGCTAAATAAATGACAGATTATCCAACATGCCCCCTCCCCCAGGGCTAAGAAAGTGGCAGCAGCCGGAACATCTTTCAGAAATGAAGTGAGGGGGAAAGCAAAAGTGAAGGAGAGAGAGAGAGGGAGAGCAAGAAAGGAGGCGGCTTGAACAGCGGATGGCTGGAGCGTGCTCCGCAAAGCGAAGGTGGAAGTTAACACCGCGTTCGTGTTCGCACTGTGCTGCAGCTGCAGTCGGGAGAGGGGCAAGGACACCCCAGTGCAGCCAGTGAAGACCGGGGTTCGAGAGAGGAGGTGCTTCTCTTCCTGCTGCCCAGCAGTCTGACTTCAGCCTGTTCATTCGTCGATTTCTGCACAGCAAGAACGCTATGGAAACCTGGTTGCTCGGCTGCTGGATCCCAAAACAGACTTTTCTTTTTTTTTTTCTTTTTTTTTTTAAAGACATAAAACAAAATGGAATGTTGATTTAAAACTAAAGATGGAAGTAGAGATTTAAAGATGGGTTTAAGTGAATGTAACTTGAATAGAAGCTTGCTCTTTAGTGATACTGGTTTTAGAAACAGCCACTACCTGGACAAACATGGAGTTTTGAATCCAGCTTATTTAATTTAAAAAAACATTTCATTAAGAGCAGAGATTTTAGAGGAAGAGGGTATTGGTATGGGATTTTCTATTTTTTTTCCTTTTTAGTAGCATAGTTGGGATCCACAGTGCTGCAGAACACGTGTTCCTTAGGAAGCAGACAAAAAAACTTAGTGTTATGTTCTTCATGAAAACTTGCACATACACTCCTATATGAGGCATAAATAGCGTGTGTTTTTATACTGAAATATATGCACCCGTAGAATTAAAGGGGTTGCCTGGCTTCCTGTTTGATTTGTTGGTCTCCAGTAAAATAGCAGTGGGAGCCAGCAGCCCCAGCCAGGTGCTTCTCCCCACCACTAACCCATCTGATGTTTGTAAGTGTCATGTTTCCTAGTGTTTATTTGGGTAATTTTTCTATTTTTTACAGTGATGTTGTAACACAGAAAACTATCAGATCAGAACCTCAAAAGCTGTAGCTGAAGGAATCCAGGCCACCCCCCACCCTGTGTTGCCTCTGGGTGTTAGAGGATACCTCATGAAGCAGAGGGGAAAGGGAATGGGCACGTGATCTGATGTTCGTCCTTTGGGCCAATTCATTTTCCTTTCTTTTCTTTGCTGCAAAAACGAGTTCAGTTCTTTTATTCATTGGGTGGGAGATGTGGAAGTGTTTTGTTGACCTTACCAAGGAGCCTAGCCCCAAGAAGAAAATGGCCTTTCTGGCAGACCTGATGGGATTTGTCTTGACCAAGGGAAGGCATCATTTGCAGAAGTTGGAATGGGCTTTTACCTGAATTTATCTACTCCTAATCATTTTTTGGATCTCTGGAGGGAGTTGAAATTATTGCCTTGACAGCATAATAAGTGTGTGGCAGTCTTTTAGCAGACTATAGAAGAGAAGAAAGACAATTTGGAATTTTAATCCTTATTCACTAAAATGCAGAAAATAAAAGCTGTTGCACAAAGTGGAGCTGTCACTCTGCAGCAGATAACGCTCTGCTCCCTTTGTTGGAGAGATGCTATCCCACCAGGATCAGATCAGCTAACCACTGATGAAGGAGAAGACCATCCATACTTCCCAGGTTTGCTTGAGCAAACACCCTTTTCTTCCTCCCTCTGCTATCCCAGGGGAGGAGTGAGGAGGGGATTGAACCCATGCGGGGGGCAAACACTAGATTTTGTTATTTCAAAACATTTCTAAGACAGCACTAAGCTAGTGAGTGAAGTGGAAAAGTAAAAAGCCTTGATACTTCACTCAGAAAAAAAATTAAGCCACAAAGAGAGCAAACAGATTACAACTATGCCATTTTAAAAAGATAAATACGAAATATTATGCATGCCTTCTTTCGGTCTGATCTTCCTTGTCTCTTTACCTGATGATTATTAAAAGTTAAAAAAGAGAACCCTCTGTATTAAATATATGCATCTTTCAGAGAAAATTTTAAAAGAACAGAACTGTTGGATTTTTTGTTTTTGCACAGTCTTGGAGACAAACTCTTTTGGATTTTTTTTGTTTGTTTTGTTCCTTTTAAGTTAATGAGAACCTTAGCTTGGTATGGCCATTATCAAACACAGCTGTACACCTTTAGCATTCTTAATGTTCTCTTATGGGGCTAATGTAAGCATCTATATAATATATATTATAAATATCACATTTTAAACAGGAAATGGAAGGCATTTGATGCAGAATTTTTGCATGATATAGAAATAATTAAAGTTAGCTAGTGTTTGTTTGTTTGGTCTGAATGTTGGTAGAACCTTCATAGCTTTGTTACAATGAAACCTTGAACTGAAGATATTTAATAAAATAACATTTAAACAGTGTAAAATTTGGAGTGTTACATTATTCTGCTAAACCATGGAACAATATAAAATTGGTACTTCTGGAATAAGAATCAATTGACAGAGGAGTTGGGTTTTTTCCCTGTGTCATTGAAAAATGTAATGTTAAAAAAGTTAAGTAGTACCATACCTGAAAGGGGGGAAGGGAGAATACTAGCATTAAAAACAAAAGGATGTTAAAATGACCATTATGGCATTTCCCTGACAGACCAGGGATAATAGGGAAATTCTGCTTTTGTTCCCAATAGCCTGATCCTTGGCAAATCTATGCTGTTACTTCCTTTCCTGGTCTTTGTTTTCCTCACCAGTATTTAAGACTCCTTGTGGGAGAAGCTATACTTGCTATTTGTTTTGCCTGATGTAAACGTGCTGATCTCAAGTTGTGTGACTTAGCTGTCAGCTAGTGTGTTTTGGGTCCTAGCTGGGATGCTCCTGCAGAGGCACAGAACTTGTCAGATCTAGCAGTGTAAGCATAATTTCTTAAGAAGTTAAGTTAGTTGGACTGAACTTGTTTTGATTTTATACTGCCTCATGGTATTAGCATTTCACGTGTGCCCGATTAAGCAGGCTTTGTTCCACTTTGCTGCTTTGGCGTTTCTCTGTTATTTTGCACCTTGCAGCTCCCACCTGCTCTGGGGGGCTGAGCCGTGAGGCTGCGGCAGGTGCTGCCCTCGCCCTCACCACAGCGCGGCTGTGGGGACAGAGACGCTCCGGTTTTCCCCGTGTCTGTGCCACTGCCTTGTGCCTGGCACAGTGACTGCCGTCACCGCGCGGGGCACGCACAGCTCGGTTCGGCCCTGCTGCAGCGAAGGCTCGGGGGTCCAGCCGGCCTGGGGGCCTCCATTGGGCAGGCCTGCCTGGCCTCCTTCCCCTCAGCTCTCCCAGGTGTGTCCGGGAGGCGCAGCAAAGGGACGGCGGTGGCTTTGCCTTATCACTGAAAGCGAGATCATTGTGCTTAATCCCCTTCAACTGCAGCAATTACCTGGTAAATAGGTGTCAGCTGTGGCTGCTTAAAGAGATGATTACTTTTGCTGCCTGATCAAACAGGAGGAAAAAAATCGTCCTTAGTATTTAAAGGGAGAAGGTAAGAGTTTTACAGCCCATTTTACTGGGCCTGAAGGTAATTTGTTCCTACGAAGAAGAAATGGCTCCTGGTATTTTGGGAGGAAAGAGATGTTCTGCTCTCATTTCAGACATAGGAGACAGGAGCATTCATCAGGTAAGGTTTCTCCTAAAGCAGTCTTAATTCTGTCTTAATGATCTTTGAAGAAATGTTGCAGTATGAGCTGATAAGCACTAGGAAGGTACTCATAAAATTAGTGGTGATCTCCCGTGTTTTTTGTAGCTCTTTTAACCAGGATAAGAGCAATTTAAACACATACTAAAAGCAAAATAATCAGACTAATACTCAGGTCAAAAATATTTATTGTAGCATATATATGGGGCCTATTTCATGTCTTATGTTTTAGCTGACAGCAGGGATTGGGACTGGTGCTTCCCCTAATTGTAATAGTTCCAATATTAAGCTATCAAACAGGGATATTCCCAGAACCTTACCTCCTGGTATGCTATAGCTTGTTAAAATCTCTTCATCCTATTAGATGAAGTTTTGCTATCTTCCTACCAAAGACAAGTGTCTGAGTATGGTTTTTTAAGTTCCCTCCCAGCTTATGTGTGTGCATGACTGTGTGCATAGGTGGGTTACTCTGCGGGAGACCTGTAATTGATGGTAGCTTTTTTTTATGCCAAAGATTTCCTTTTAAACTAGGATTGCTTCACTTTCACTTGCTAGGCTGGTAGCACAGAGGCGTTTCAGGATGCTCCTATGCTTATAGTATCTATGATGTGGGGAGAAGCATGAGCAAAACTGGACACTGAATTTCAAATATCCTTTCCATTTCATTATGGAAATTGTTACCTCTTACTTATGTGTAACTGATAACGTAGAAAAACAGAGCATTTGACTAGTGATTGGACTCGTGATCTGGTTTTGGGTTTTCTATGGCTTTCAGGGTGACTGCAGATCAGCCAGTTGTGTACTCTGTGCTTCAGCTTTCCTATTTGTCCATGCAGATGATAAGCCTGACCTCTGTAGAAACCACTGTGAAAGACTGATGAACAGTGCTGCAGAGCAGCCAGGTGGTATTGCTGCTACACCTCACAGATGATTTTTTTTGCCTGAGAATTTGAAAGGTTTAGGACTGCAGATTAATGCATCTGGAATGCTTGCTTATTTGAGTTTGGTATACATTTATTTAAGAGTAGAGAAAGGTGATCCTTTGGGGGCACTTAAAGCAGCTTGAGTGGAGGATTATGAATTTTTCCCTTGAGATCCTTAGTGCCTGAGAACTCCTCACCTGCCAGAATGTCCTTTTTGCCTGCTGGTAAGGAATAGGAATTTACTGGTTGGTGTGTAGTACTCCGAAGAATTTTAAGCCAATGTACTTAACAAGTATTAGAAAACAAAAATGCATATGTTCATGGGCTTTAAAGCAGACTGGCTATAAGGAAAGGATGGATATAATTAAGTTAATAAAATCTCGTTCTGAAAGTTTCTTGTGCTACAGGAGGGTCCTCTAAAGACTGGTGGATGGGGAAGATGGAAAGGTAGTTGTGCCTAATCTGTGACAATTTATATAATTTTACCATAATTATCCATGGCTGGATGACATTTATTCACAGAAAACCATTTTGGTAATGCATCATATGATTGCATGTTGGCAGACTTGGGATTTGGCCAGCACTTGCAATGAAATACTGTCTCATCATGGTTTATTTCTCCTTCACGCTTCTGTGGGAAAGAGTAGTTCTCATACCAACAGAGGACAGCCTGCATAAATGGCACCAGGGCTCTGCTTCTGAGGCTTGTTTATGTTGGAACATGGTATAGGTTGCATCAGTAGTCAGAGCAGTGCTACCGCCGTATGGCTCTTCCTGTTCCAGAAAGCATTTGTTTGTTTGTTTCTTACTACATGTCTAGAAGTTCAGAATAAACTGAAAAAATTACTTACAAAAAAATTATGTTCTACTAAAGTGACATTTGAAATTTATTGCTTTAGATTTAACATATTTTTCTTGTATAAAAAAGGCCCAAACTTGGCATAGATAGTCTTAAATGTTCTTAAGAATTGTAAACAGATTTCAGACTTGTTCATTCCAAAACAGTATTAATGCTGAAATTGTTTTATATATGGTAAGTTAACAAGTTTTAACACCTTCTAATCTGTTACAATATGAGTAAAAATCTTCCATACCTATTACAAAGACTATTGGGCCTCAACAGAAACAGCAAGACATTTAATCTTCTACTTTGACTTTTGCTTTAAGAAGAAACAGGTCTGAGCCATTAAATGGAATATCCAGGGAAAGATGGTTTATGTAACCCTAAGAAAGAGATATTGCTTTAGTGAAATGCAATGTTACCAGGGATAGCACATGCTAGGTGAAGCAGCACAGAGCAATATGATAACGTGGAAGACAGGAGTCATAAAGCCAAGCACTCTGAGTGATCTGGAGTCTAAGGAAGCTGCTGTGGGGGAGAGAGCGGAGATGCAAGGTGGAATTGAAGGGTGCCTTGCAAGTGAGTAGAGGAAATTACATATGAGGTAGCTAGAAGGGCAGTGAGGACAGTGGGATGGAGAGCTGTTTTGTGGTGAAATGAGAAGGAAAGCAGGTGAATTCTGTGGTGGTGGTTTGAGGAGGGGTTTGGAGAAATGGGGCATATTTTGGGGTAGTTTCTTCCATGGCACATTTTAATGGAGTTTTAAGCTGATACTCTTGCACCTGTGTAGCAAACTGTAGTATACAATGTACCCTCCCTCACTGTAACTGAGATAGGGTGGACTGAGGAAGAGATGGGAAATACTAATTTTTTTTAATTTTTTTTTTTTTTTTTACCAGACTATCAAATCATACTTTGAAATGGTAAATCCCATTTCACTGACTGTAGTACTGAAGGGTAAATGCTACAAGCACATGACACAAAGTGCTGAGCTGCCACATAGTTCCTCAGTTGGCTCAGATTTGCTCAGCTGTTTTGGAAAGGTCTGTGATAGACCGGGCATCACCTGTTGCTGCCATGCTAGCTTTGGGACGGCTGCAGGCTGGGGGACGATATTAATCTGACTTGAGCACTTTGGCACATGTTTGGATTAACCCAACAAAATGCAATCACGTGTTAAAATATGTGCTGCTGCTTATTTTGGCAGCACAGACCTGTGTGATGTGACTGCAGGTGCTGGGAGCAGCTGCCTCATCAACCTCTGCTGAGGTGAGGGTGCTGTCAGCCAGAGGCACAACAGGCTTTTGAAGCATGCTAAGATCTGATTGCTCATAGCTTTGTCTGCTTTTCTTCAGTCATTTGATTCACCTGCTAACATGGGCTTAACAGGCTTGCAGAAGCCTGGTCAGTGCTTCAGGTACAAATTGATTAGCTGAAGATTAAAAGCCCTCTATAAATGTATCTGTAAACCATGAGTTTTGAGCTTTTAAAACTTTTCAGTAGAGGAGCAGGTTCCTGTACAGCAAGTCTATATATTGCAGTGCCTTTTGAGGGTTTTCTGAGAATTATTCACAAGGTGCCAGCAATCCTCTGACAGCAGGATGGGAAGCAGTACTTTGCCACCATAAGGCTTTATTCCCCAGGCACCTGCTTTTCCTTTGCTTGCTCCTCTTCTGTCGCTTTTGACTGCTCCAGATCCCAGTCATGTCAACCTGTCCCAAATGTTCACTCTGCAGCGTGATCTTCTCCAGAGCAGATCCAAAAGCAGGACCGTGTAATAGCACTCCCAGACTGCTGTCCACTCCTCCAGCCTCCCCCGTGAATGTTTTTGTGATGTGGCTTCACATCTCATTCTGGCTTCCTACTACAATTTCCTCCACCTCTTTAACGTAGCAAATTGCACCGTGCGTGTTTGTGTTTCTCGGGAGGCCGCTGCCGCCGATGTCACAGCAGTGTCAATCTCTACCTACTGCTTTTCTGGGCATTCCACACCTTCCGCGCCGCCGGGAATGCGGCGGCCGCGGCCGTGCCAGGCAGCCCCGGGCCCCGGCGGCACCGCCG
>VXBR01007332.1:214283-226001 GCA_013400215.1 Cisticola juncidis | reverse complement strand
TGAGCACGGCGGGGCCGGCGCCGAAGTATGCGGCGGCACCGGGGCAAGGGATGCTCGTGTCCCCGTGGCGGGGCTGCGGCTGCACTGCCCGTGCTGCACACGCTGCTGACTGGGGGCTGCGCTCTGGGCAGGCCAGCCGTGGGTACAGCTGTGGTACTAGAAAGACGCAACAAAAAATACATGGATAAAGCTGATGGAACATGAGGAGTAGATCCTGTAGTATTTCCCACCATATTTTAGCTGCTGCAACATTTTTGCGGAGGTAAATTGATAAATAAGAGCACGAGACATCCCTGTTTGCTTAGGCAAGAGCATGTAAACTGTGTTGCCTGAATTAGAACTGAGCAAATGTCACACATATGAATTCAGCCGCAAGTTACACTACTCCACACTGAGATCCTTTGTGACCAATTTTGCTGAAGAAGTATTCAGAGTTGTTAATTGTATGTGCATTTCTCCTTAGGAAATGTAACTTTGTCCTTTGTGGCAGAGGTAAACTAGAAACTCCTGATGAATTGTTCAGGTTAAGTGCAGTCAATTATCTGTGGTAATTGGGCTGGGAAATTTTGGATGATGGCAGTATGGAGGGACGCATCATGTAAAAAACACCCAAAGATTCAGAAAATATTAGAAGCTTAGTATCAGCCCCGAGAGTTTATTGGCCTGGGTGCCCACACGTGCTGGCAGCCCCGTGTGAGCTGGCCATGTGAGCTGGCCCTGCAGCCGCTCAGTGATCCCAAAGCCAAGCCCTGCAGAGCTGCTGCACAAAGTCACTGGAGCACTCCATCCACAGTGGGTTTGTGCAGTGTATCTGCATTGGGCTTCTCAGTGCAGCTGTTTTCATGGCACTGAGGTCACTGATCTGCTGACAAAATGGACATAGAAAGGCATTTTAGCTGGTTCTTTACCCTGCACAAAAGTGATTGTGGTGTGTTGAGATTGTTGGTTCCAAAAACAGCCTGACTCCAGTAGACCAGTTTTGAGCCAGTGGAAAATCTCTGTGCTTAAATCTGGCAACCTGCATAAAATGGTCTAAAAACTTTCTGCTGTCAGCAGCTGTGAACAAGTACATACCTCTTACAGTTATTATCTGCTGCTTTCTTCCTAAATTTTTCTTCCTTATCCCAAATTCCTCTTTTTGTTTGTTCTTCCCTTTTAGTTTTTGTTCTCCCCAAAGCACATGGTACTGTTTTCCTTGTTGCTTCTTGAACATGGTTTACTAATGGATCTTCTCTTCCGCTGTTTCAGTATTTCTTCACACTTTGTAAATCTGCTTTTTTGCATGTATATATGAACTATGAAGAACTGGAATTTTCAAGAAAATGTGCAGCTCAGAATGAGCTGAGAGCAAGGACACAGAGTGGGAGTAGTGATACATCTGTCCATGTCAAATTTTTTGCTCCAGTTGCAGGAATGACTTTTGCTTGTGGGTGGGTTCTCAGACTGGGTGTCAGAATGGAGAGTGGGGGCCGATCTGGCAGCAAAATGAGATTGTGGTACAGAAAAATTGACAGTCGATTTTTTGAGGGGTGGTATAATACATGCAATTGTTTACCAGAACATGAGCATGTGCCCAGGCAAGCTGTGTCTCCCAGCAGCATCTAGTAGTGCAGTAATGGTGGGATCTGCTGCATGGATTTGGCATAAAGCATGTTTCACTGTTGTGCCCAACCTTCAGTCTGATCTGCATCAGAATTTGTGTAGGGGCCGGGTAAAAATAGCTTGAGCCTACTTTTGTATTTACATTTATAATTCCATGTTTGTTTTTTTTTAAAAATGGAGGAAGGGGAAATAACCAAATGCAGCTGAGCTTGTGATGTGTCCTGAACCACAGCCTATCTCCCCATCACTAAGCCTTGTTTCAGAGGGTTGAATGATTGTCTCAGATCTCTCTGTGGTATATCTGCAATATATGGTGATTCTCTGAGCAGAGCTGCACAGATAAGATAATGCATTTCGTTTTAATTGGCAGAGTTGTTTACACATGATCTCTTGCTCATTTTCCTCTTTTAAAGGAATGCATATCTATCCCTGATTACGGCTCAGGTCAAAATCCCTCAGCACTTGTAGCAAATCTCCTTTAATTGGTCTCATTTAGCTCTCATAAGGTTGTGTTTTAATTCTTGCTCTTCTGAATCCTTTTCCCCAATCTGTAATGTAATTTATTACAGGATATTTTATAGGCAAGGGAGCAGCCTCTGGCTGTCAGCAACCTTTGCAGTGTATCAAATTTCCAGCTCAACAGGCAGCTGCAGTGGAGTGTGGGTGTAAGGCAGTGATGCTGCAGCAGAAGCACACAGGCAGTCAGTGGTGGCGGCACTGGGCATGAGTGCAGGGTTTGTCCTGGATTCTGGAGATAATTGGGGTGAATGCTCCTGTTTGCTCTCTCTGCTTCTCTACTTCTATTCTTGCTTAGCTGATGCAGGGGTCTTTGAGTTCAGTTTTTTCCTTTCTAGCTGTCTTTCCAATCTCTGTGTTTCAAGGCAAATACATCCGAGTTGCTGCTGTTTTCTGATGACAGGCTTTGAGCAGTACAGAAGTGGTGGAAGGCAAATACTGGGAGCGTATTTTTAGAAGTCCCAAAGCAACATTAGCTGTCTTTAGAAAATTCCCTGTGACTCTGCTGAACACAGTTGCTTTGGTTAATTGAACCTAATGCAAAGAGGTGAAATTCTGCATTTTGTTATGCCTGTGCTGAGGCGCTTCACCTCTGGCCTGTAACAGCACGGTCTGCAGGCACCGTGTGCTGGTGCAGCTCCTGCCTGATCTCCGGGTGTTCTGACATCAGCTCTCAAAGTCTGGGGTTTGTTTTTCTTTTTTTCGAGCTGTGCCCTCTGCCTTTACGCTGGCAATTTTCCCACTACAGTAAAATCAGAAGGGACTGTGTGCCTCTGCCTCAGCTGCTGGAGATGGCAGGCTGTGTGGTGTGGCAGTGAAGGTACAGACCTTCTGCTTTGCTGATCTTGCTCCAGAAGCAGCAATCTCCAGTAGAGCTGAGGAGCACAGATATGTCTTAAATCACCACTGAAAGATTTAGTGGAGTGTACGGATGAGAGCCCTACCTGTTCTTCTGCATAGTGATATTTGAAGGCCTTTGTCCTCTGGCAGTTGCTGTTTGGGGACTGTTTTCGATACAGACTCACATGCTGAAAGGAAATTATATAGATCACTAGACTCAATCCATATGTGCTCTGTTAAAAATGCTGTTGAACTCTCTAGACGTGAGTGATGAATTAATCTTCTGCACCAGGAAGATACCCTCCATCACGTTCTTACTTGCTCTGATATTTTTTAGTAAGCTAACTGATTTAGCAGTGAATGTGAGGGTTTTGGTAAGATTGTAAGTGCAGTTTGGACCTTGTCAAAATATTTGTGGTTTATGCTGGGCAGTGTAACAAGATCTGTTTTCACAGAAGTGGGATTTGCTGTTTGCTTGTTTTTCAAAGCTGCCCAAACTCTTTAAACAAGGAGAGATGGGCACACACTCTCTCTGTATAGACTCAGCCTGCTTTTAAATTGTCAAGTAAAATGGATAGTGCAAAATAAGAAAGGACAGCTTCATGCAGCACTTGCTTATGTACTAGCAAGAACAAGAAGGTGTTTGGAAATACCTGTCTCTTCCAAATGTGTTTGTAGCTGTGTGCAGTCCCAGCTGCTCTTCCTGCTGGGGTTGCACATGTGGAGTATCAACAGTGCTTGCAGCTATTCCCAGGCTGAAATGTTACTGCCTTAACTTAGTCTATGATACTGCCCTCTTCTTTCCATTAAGTGAATTTTATATTTGTCATTAAATACAAATTATGAAGTTATGCATTAAAAGTAACAGTGATCAGATACCAGGGTTCATATTTTTTTCCCCAAAGTCAAAGGAAATTGAAAAAGGAGAGATGTGTTTTGTCCTTTGCTCAGTGTACATGACTTGTGCAGGCCCTAGTGCTGGTGGTCCCTGTGCTTTGGGTATCTCACACTGCACTTAACATCTACAGCAGTTTGTCACATGTTTTGAGCATGGAATGGAGGTGAAGGAGTGTGGGATACAGTTGTACTGCACTAGCCTGATTTGTTTTCTCACAACACTACAGCCCATTATTTGGAATTCTTTTTTTTTTTTTTTTTCCTTTAGAAATATTTCCATTAGTAGAAAAGATTGTCCAGGGCATTTTCTGTAAAGCAAGAGACAGCAAGAGTCTGTCCCCTCCACTCGTACTTTCCCATCCCAATGCTGTAGCTCACAAGGGGAGGATGCCTCCTCAGGGTGGGTTTCCACAGTGGGGAAGAGAGAAGGTCATAAAAAGCTGCATGTGTTAGATGAAACACCAACAAGTCATAGCCCCCTCCAGAGTCAGGGATCACTGCTCTTTTATTTATTGATGTATGTTTTCCCTCTGTATTCAGTTGTTGGATTGGGAGCTGGGTTGGCATAACTGATGCAAGAGGGAAGGAGGAAAGAGGGACAGCAAAATGACAATTTTATCCCTTCTTAATCTCTTTTTGCAGTTCTGGTCTGCCATCTGGTCAGTCTCTTTGAAAGCATACAACCCCAGCAGCCTGTCCTTACTCTTTCTTTGTCCAGTCTCCTACATCCTTCAGTTCTGTGTTGGGGACTCCCCAAGAATATTACACTCCTCTGGGTGGTTTGTGTTGGGAGGCTCCTGTGTCAGGACCACTAGATTAGGTGATGGAGCAACTTGTTTTCCTTTGATCGTGTTTAGTTTTACAGTTCCACATGATTCCATAAGCCTAATATTTTATTGGTCTTTAATCTAGTCTCTAATTAATGCTAATTTGCTTGGCAGTACTTCTGAAGTAAAATCAGAGCTTGCACGTGGGTTTTTAGAGCTCTTCAACAGATCTTACATTTTCAATCACTTTGGTATTAATTCCTCAAAGGAAGCAGTAGAATGATAGGCCTTAGCTGTGCTGCATTGTAGTAGAGCTCAATTTAGAAAAGCAGAAAAACTTGAGATTTACTTCAGAAAGGTTAGAAGAACCACAGAACATTTACAAATGTCTATTTTTGTTTTAAGAACCTCTTACTGAATGACTTTGCATTCGCTCTCTAGCCCTTACTGGTGCTTTAGAGTGAATGGAAAATTTTGTATCACAAAGGGCTTTTAAAACAGTCAGCTTTTTAAAAACATCTTGCATGATGAGAGTTGGACTCATCTGATTACATGTGAGGATATAGTGTGTAAATACAGCTCAAGTGTCCACATCTGAGCCAGGCACTTTAAGTTCCCTTTATGTTAAGGGTATGTTAGGGCACTGTTCATTTCTAAATCTACCCTAAAGCAGATGTCCACATTTGTTGAGGTGAATCACTTGCTGGAAGTTCTTTGTTGTTTTTCCACTGAATATACTAAAAACTGAGAATGTCACTCCAGATGTAGAGAATGTCAGCAGGATAAGTATCTGAGCAGAAGCCGAATTGAACACCTTCCAGAGTGACAACTAACTTGCTCCAAATCCTGGACTGCTTTTCAGTGTAGCACTTTTAATATCTTCACATTAATTATGTAAGTTTGTCTCTTCTGATCTTAACTACCTTTTCCATATTTAGAACATTTTTTCTGTACATTTTTCTTTTTAAGCTGATGCTGATGTGGGGATTCTGTGCCACTCACACTTTTTTCTGAGAGCTTTTGCAAGTGCTGACTGTTAAGGCTTGTTCTTTTGTATATTGTCTTTGCCCTTGCCTCTGTGGTTAAATTGTCCATCAGCCAGGGTCCCATTGTAAGTGGTAACCAGAACCTTCCTGAGCTCCTGGACAGCCATGCCTGTCCCAGAGGAGTCAGACCAAAACATGGCTGGGTCTTTGATTCAAAATCTAGCTGCAGAGATTGTAGTTGACTCTAAGCAAGGAGAATGTCAAAATGACAGGTACAGGCCTATGATTTTTTTCTGTAAAGAGACCAGTTTCTCTCCTGGACAGTCTGGGTTTTACACTGCTGGAAGCTTCACTTGGAACAAATGATGAGGTCAGGTTTGGAGTGGCCCAACACAGTGGCACATTGCATGACTGAAATGAATAATGTAATTTCACAGCAAGTTGAATACCAGTTAATATTTAACAGCCCAAGATGAACAAGGAGCACAACAAAACTGGGAACTCTCATGCAATCTAATAAAAGGCAGAAATTTCAGTGGAGAGAAGTTTGGTGTTTTGCCTGACCCCTTATAATGTCATCCTCTCGAATCTGTCATCACCCACGTTCTGTTTGTGGTTTTTCTGGCCATCACCTGTGTGTAGGTCAGTTTCAAGTACAGAGATGTCTTTGAAGTGGCATCCTTTGTCTCAGCAATGGAGCTGCAGAACGTGATGAAATCATCATCACCTAAACCATTGGACAACTGCTTGTCCTCCAGTTATTGAGGGCTGCAGAGGTATTAAAAAGAGCAGACAGAAACTGGTGTAGACATTGCATCGATCAACACAGAGTGTCTGTGTGTGGGGACTGCTGCAGCTCCCTCTTTCATCAGCTGTGTGAATCCACTCTCAGGAGAAGGATGTGGTCTTTTGTAGTGTTAAACCTGCTTTCTCCAGGATAAAGTGGGATCCTGGCACAGTCCAGCAGTTGTGAAGGGGCAGATTCATTTCGGCATTGAAGCCTGGCAGAAATTGCTAGTCTCCATGTCTGAGCTATTGTCCAGAACAGCACTGAAACATTCAGCTTTCCCCTGCCCCCCATTTTGGTACAAATAATGTATTTAATTTGTTACTTGTAATTTCATTGGTTTTATTTTTAATTAAATGCTCTGGATTCACTCAGTGATACTAAAGCTCAAAGTGCATGTGCTTACTTAAGGCTGAGTCATAATCATCTTCCTCATAAACAGAGATCTGTCACTGTCTCCTGATTTAATTTTGTCTGGGGACTTCCATCCGTATCCTTCCTTTATGTTCCTTTTTCTGATCAGGTCACTTGTATCAAAGCCTGATGTAAATAAGGCTACTTTCCTGAGTCAAGGCTACCATGAAATGTGCTGTTATCATTTGCTCACACCTATATTTTAGTGTCCTGTAACTGTGCATGGAACAGGGTGTGTTGCCATGGCCCAAGTCCACATAAACATATAAACACAAAGCTTTCTGCAGGAAAACTTGCTTTGCCTCAAACAAAATATTGATGTTTGCCTTTCCCAGCATTCCTTATAAATACAAATTCCTCACTAACCACACACAGTCCTGCAGTGCCTGTGGCAGCAGGCAGAGCTCAAAAGTTCTTTTTGGTCTTGTGTATGTGGGCAGGTTAAGAGCAAAGTGGTGTTCAGGGATTGTCATAATTGCAGTTGGTGTTGAACATAGTGTTTCTCTGAGGTTGTTACTCTCTTGCATGTAGTACAGCTATGGTATAATTATTTTTAAGTTAGTGCTAGCATTTTCCTATTGCTCAATGAAAACAGAGTGAAGATGCCCTTTGAACATACTCCTCTTGGTTTGCATTTAAACTGATACTACTCCTGAGGAAAGCAATCCAATCCTATAGTGCCACTTTGCTGTACTGGCACAAGAACTCAGCAAGGAGGATCAGGAAACCCATATGGAAATTAAAAGAACAGAACAAAACAAACTCCACTTCTAATTTGCTATGTTATCGTTCTCCAGAAGGGAAAATCAGTAAGAAACCCAGTCAGGTTCAAACGCTCTTGTTGTTGCACACCACAGAGTACCTTGAGGATAAGATGAATTGATGGCATGCCAGGGCCCCTGTCTTTGGAGGAGAGGAGTGACTCAGTACAGTTTCACATGGTGAAAGCTGAAGAGGAGTCTTGTGCTGCTTTTCTCTGCATCAGTCCTGCAAAGTTTTAAAATCTAGATTAGCCCTAGCTAGCAGTGGTCATGAGGGGCTCTGAAACAAAGCAGCACGGTGAGAGCCAAGCTGTGTGCCCAGCAGGCTGAGATGAGAGCCAGTAACTGCACTCCTTCATTGCTGCCTGCTCTTTTCCACTTTTAATTGGACACTGGATTAATTTTTGTATTGCTGATTGCTTGTAAGGGTAAGATTGAAGAAGTAATAGCAATAGTAGTTTCTGAAAAAATGAGTGCTGGGGAGCAGCAACGTAGTCACTTTGATCAAGGTGCAGGCCAGCCCTGAGTTCACAGGTTCTGCACTTTTTTTTGTTGTTTTGTTTTTAATCTACTCCAAGACTTCCCAGCTTCTCTGATGAATAGTGCTGCATTATCTTTATGGTCCTGTGCAATTTACAATAAAGATATGACATGTTATGTCAGAAAATTAGTTATGTTTCTGTGGAATTGTTCTTGGGCTTGGTTTTTTTGGTATCTTGTTAAAAAAACCTAAAACCAAACAAAGGAAAAAACCAACCAAACAAAAGCAATGTTTCTGTGTTTTCCTCTACAGCTTGTCTTAGCACCCTTGCACAGGCAGTCTGTCCCATGATACTGTTCTGGACAAATCTCTGAGGACTGAAATTGTTGGGAGTGCACAGGCCCCTTCCCCTTCCTGCAATTATATCTTCCTGAAGTGCATCCTGTGCAAGGGTGAAGATCAGCTCCAGGCAGTGCTGGGAGACAGGGCAGAGGAAAATGATGCAGTGTCTGCACTGGAAGCAGGGCTGTTCTTGAAGGGTATGTCTGTAAATGCTTTGGTCTTAGAGTATGCTGAGTGCTTCTAAAAATGAGCCAGCTTAAGAAAGAAGAAAAATACAGCTAAACACTTCTTCATACAGCTCTAGGGATGTAAACCACAAATGCAAGGTTCTCGTTTTCCCTGCCATTAGGCTTTATCTGGAGAGAGCATTAGGTGGGGTTACAGATGTTGTTTGGTCTTCATGGGTTAGTGATTTAGAAACCTCATGCTTGACCTGCTGGGATGGGATGGAAACACCAAGCTGGAAAATGAGTGTTGAGAGCCTGCTCGTTTTGTCCTGTCTTTGCAACACTTTCACACTGGTGTTACACAGTCTCTGCTAGCTGCTCTCTGTTGGGATACTGTAACTCTTCCTGGGGCTCTGTGGAGTTCCATCCTCATTTGCAGTCATGACTTTTAACCCCGGGTGTCCTGCAGGGTGGCTGTGAAGCTGCTGACAGAGCTGGGGAAGCGGCTGCAGCGTTGTGAGCACAACCGGCAGGACTTCCATGGTGGCCAGAATAACGTGAGGGAGCTCTCAGCCAAGTGAAACAGGAATGACCTTGCATGCACAGACATTAGGATATGACACTCAAGTCTTAAAATTTCCTAAAATAATTATCTTTAGGTAATACTTTTTAGAAAATCTTACCTGGCTTGATTTGATCTGTCTTGAAAGAAAAGAAAGGAGATGCAGGAAGAAATGCGGTGGGAGTGGGGGCGTGTGGGGTGGGGTGGGGTTCATGTAAAGCTATGGGAAGAAGCTGGCTATTGCAGTGAAATCCATCCTGTGAATAGGAGGAGACTGCTTATCCCTTTTCTCTGTTTATAAGTCTGGCTTCACTGAGACTGCAGAAATCAGTGTGAAATGCAAGAAAAAAGCAGACATGAGTTTTGACTAATACTGATCTGAATCTAGCTTTGAGTTGCTAATACTGGTGCAGAAGATCCTTTGTTCTATCACTGTCACCCAAGATCATCTTAAACAGTGATGAGAAAGTGTCACACAAAATCTTAGAAATGTTGTTTAATGATTACTGGGTTTGGAAATTACAAGTTCTGGGAAGCAGTACTTGAGAGCAGTGAGTGCAATGCTTTTTCTCCTGTTAGATTTGCTCAGATATATTGTCTCTCCTGGGGAGCAAGTCATACAATGCATTTTTTTTTGTCTTGCCAAGCTTTTTGCATGAGGTAAGCATTGCCATTATAGTGTTAGCACAGCATAATCATGGTTTAAACGTACAAGCTGCAGAGGTTGTACATGACTACTGACTTTTTTGAATGGTACAATATTAAGTATTCACCTTTGAGGCCTTTTATTAAGGGGGCCTCATTGGCAATGCCAAGTGCTGTAAAATTCTCTGCCTATTTAATATAGCTGATATTGGGCATAACTAATCACTGCTAGGGCTTAAAACCTTTGGTGTATAAAGCATCTGGGAGCTGGTAGCTGTAAGACTGCGGAGAGGAATCCCCTTTCTTTTCCTTCTTCAGTAAAGGCTCTTTTTTAATATAAAGATCCAGTTGCAGCTCTTTCTTGTATAGTGTGCAAAGCACAGCAGTATGTGGGCAGCAAACTAATGCAAAGTGTTCTCCTGTCTAGTGTTTCATTGTTCTTTCTGCCCGAGGCTTTGCAACCTTGGTCTTTTTTAGTTAAAATCTTTAAACAATGGATTATCTGTTTTCTTGGGCTTTAGAGGATTTCAAGTAGCAGTCACCCTTAGGCATTTGGCTCAAGATTACAGCAATAAATGCATTCATCAGAGCCCCCTGGCCCTTCCAAGAGCCAGGCAGTCATAAGATTACCTCTACCATATTTGTCTGCTTCTAACTCCAGTGAAGTGTGTCACCCCGTTAAGAATTCGAGGTAAGCCCTGTTCTTCCTGAGCATTTGCACTCAGATGATTTTTAAGAAAAGCAGGAGGCTGTGTGTGGTGAGGTTGAGAGCTCCTGCAATAGGCAGACTTGATTCTTGCTGTGATGCTGGCTTTTATAGCATTACCAATTTGTATTTTCCAGGAGATCAGAAGCCTTTTCAGAAAAACAGCTTTGCTTCTTTTCCCCCAAGGTCCAACAGTCTGAAAATTTCATATGGCTTTAAAATTACATTGGAATGTAATTTTAATCAATATTGACGTTTCTGATCTTTGTATGCCAGCTGCTATTCTGTTGAATGGTTCTGGGACTGGAGGGCCCTGTGCCAGAGATTACAAAACATTTGCCACCCAGTTGTGATATCTGACGTGGCAGTTTCTGTAAGAGTGCTTCCTGCTTGCATTGTTAAAAGAGTCAGGTATAATGTTTTTCTTCTGTTACTATGAGATCTAAGGTAGTTTAGGTATATTGGACATTCTGCCCTGTTGCTTTGGAGAAAGATGGCAGCAGTCAGAAGGAGACCCAAAAGTAAATTTCAGTAAAAAACTACATTTTCTAAAGGAGTTTATTTGTGGGCAGAGGAGCTGTTTGTTGTGTGACTTTGCACGGGCAGTGCTTTGCACAGCAGGGCTTACCTCTTCTAAAGAGAAGCTTTATCTCAGGAAAGTTCATTGCATGGAGAGATCTGTGGTGTCTGTATATCTGTGAAGATTCTGCTCTTAACAGCTCCTATTGATTCTCCCCAAGTGCGATTTCCCGGCCTTCTGAGCTGCTGTTATCACACCACATCACGTTGCTCATCACAATTAAATAACTTGTGCTGGTTGGGCACTAGCTTTATCAAAAGACTCTCCCAACACAGGTATGCAAATTGGAAAAAGAAAATGAGATTCTCTTTGGCTTTTGTAATTTGCTTCATTTTATTTCTTCTTTCCAGCAAGAAAGTGATGATAAACATTTATTAAACTCTTCTGTAGGTTTTCCAAAATACGTTCCAAGGCAAAGGTAACATTTGCCTTGGAAATTTTCCAGCTTACTTTTCTGCAAAAGGTAATAGTATTTAAAGTGTTTGTAAATAGAGTGAGTCAGCTTCAGCATTTCATCACATAAATTTTTATCAGAAGATGGTGGAACCATGGAGAATTTTTGGAGGGCTAATACATGCAATGTTTGCAGCATTCGTTGCTGTAGTTTTAGTCTTTGCCACCATTCCTTAATTTGCTTTCCAGGGAAAAAGTAGTCTCTGAAAAAA